>PVKE010005034.1:0-61172 GCA_004027555.1 Craseonycteris thonglongyai | reverse complement strand
TATGAGGGTTCCTTTTTGTCCACAGCCTCTCCAGCACTTGTTATCCCTTGTCTTGTTGATTATAGCCATTCTAACAGGTGTAAGATGGTATCTCATTGTGGTTTTTATTTGCATCTCCCTAATTGCTAGTGAAGTGGAGCATTTTTTCATATATCTATTGTCCATATGTATGTCTTCATGAGAGAAGTGTCTGTTAAGGTCATCTGCCCATTTTTTAATTGGATTGTTTGTTTTTTTCTTGTTGACAAACTCAACTTTTAAATATGAAGAATATTAGGTTGTCAGTGTAGAGGTCTTTAAAATGTACTCTAAGATATTCACATAAAGTTGACTGTTAGTAGAAATGTACAGAGATCAACATCACACAATTATGTTCTCAGATGAGTATTAAAATATAGGAAACTGTGAGATTTTTCCATCTGGCAAATTCATTGTTTTGTTTTGTTTTGTTTAAGTCTTATTTTTTGTTTTTGACAGAGAGAGAGAGAGAGAGAGAGAGAGAGAGAGAGAGAGATACAGAAGTGGGAGGTCCCAGAACAGTCTCCATAGTTGCATATCATCGGTTCTTCCACATAGTTTCACTCCACAGGTGGGCATGGGGCTTCACAGGGCAAGAACTGGGCCAGGGTCTCACCTCGGTGAGAACTGAACTGGGGGCACTCCCCAGTTCAGCATATGAGTCTGCACGGGCTGGGGCTGGGATTTGATCCTCGGTCCTTGGGACTGAAAAGTAAGCATTTAACCCACTGAGCCATCCTGGCTTCCCCCATTGTTTTGATATATAGGAACTATTTTAGTACATCAATACTTCCTACAAATATTTCAGCATTAAGTGTCTTCTTCAAAAATGAAGTATCTGCCTTCCTAACTATGTTGTTACTTTTGGGTGATGACTAGAATAAACATCCATTCAGATGGACTCCTTCTAATCAAGAATTATTGAGGGGTGGGAACAGGAGCAAAGCAGATGAAATATGGAGGTGATTATATCATATGTTCTCAAGCCTGATAAACAGGGGAAAGACAAAGATGACACATTTAGAGAAAATGCAAACTGGACTTACAGATGGGTGGAAAGTCACCTTTATAGGCTTCACAACAATGAACTAATGAGATGCTATGATGCAAATTGAGATAAAACATGGGAGGAGGAGAATCTGAATAGATCACCAAGGGATGTGGGCAATCTGGTCTCCTTTCATGTAGACTCAAGCAAGCTGCTGTTTGCTGTTTATCTGAGATCCTCAATTTAGAGTCTACTGTTAGCCAACATGTGCTGGTCTATAGGTCCCTTCCCACTCTCTTGGGAATAACTGTCCTGTGCCAGTTACCTTGCCCACTACTACATACTCTACAGATATGAACTGTGGTGATGCCCTCTGCTCACTCAACCAAAACAGAACACGGTTTCTGGACTTCTCAGAAGCATATGGCAAGTACTCCAGCTACTAACCATACAATGGTGTGACCACAACCTATGAAATTTCTTGCTACCTTTCTATTACATACGGTGTCTTCAAGCCCTGCAAAGCAATCCGTTCTTTTCCCGTGAGTTCTTTCCTCTCCAGTTACTGTCAACTATCGATGTATAATAGAACTCAAAACTGTTTGTCCACTAGTAGCCACACCCCAATCCACTTCCCTTATGGCTGTCTCAGCAGAGTCACCTCTTTTGGGTATTGTCCACTGAATTTTGTGTCCAGCACCTGCCATTCTTTGTGATATCTCTGCTGTGACTGTTAATCGCTAGGTTATGTGTCCACCAACTTCAGACCTGTGGATTATGTGTCTGCTTTCAACCTCTTCCCTATATACACAACAGTTTTCAACCAGCGTATTCTTCCTTTGGGACTTAGCAATCTCCAATTATTAGACTATCATGCTGAATTGTCATTCCAGCATCTTGCCAAATAGCTTTGTATAGAAATGTCATCTTTAGGTTGAGGGAGAGTTCTTAGGCTGATGGATCATTCTTTTTAGTTCAGCTACTGTTTTAATTTGTACTTTTTACTTCATCAGATTCTAAGTGACTTTAATTAAGTGCATTCACCAGAACATTCTTGCTACTAGGTTTCTTGCTTTTTATGCCATTATCATACATATGTAATTAACTATTTTAGTTCTTCCATGTTCTCAGTAGGAGCATGGTCTTTCAATAAGAAACCTTTTATATCCATCACATTGATCACCTTAAGTCTATCACCGTACCACTAGATAATCAGTAGCCTCCTATGAACACATCTATAAAAATATTATTCTTCCAATTTTTGCAGGTAAAGAAACTCAAACAGGGCAAGCAACTTGCCAAAGAACCATTTAACTTGGATTCCAAAACCTTTCCTTTATTTTCCACATTATCTATAGTCTTCCTTATTTAAGTCATGACTAATCTGGAAACCCCTTGTAAGTTGTCAATAACTTAGTGACCAAGATCTTGAACTTTAGAAATGTCAAGTCTAAACTATAAATAAAACTATGTACTTCTCTGCCTCAGCCACAGCCCATACAATTTGCTTTATTAAATCAAGGGATCACTCTTGCATCATTTAATACTCTAGCAAGCAGAATTAGAAGCATAATTATATATATACAATAGCAAAAAAAAAAAAAGATAAAAAGACAAAATTTCATTATGATCTAAAAGGCTAGAAGGTGACCTCCATTATTTTCTTTAAGGGCCATTTACTGGAAAATTTAGCTTCCTTTAATCTTCTGTATTTACCCTAAAGGATTTTTAACCTTTGGAAAAAACTGGGAAACAATTCCATAATTCTTCTTTAATGAGTTGCAAAGAATCTGCTGCCTCATTAAATAAAAAGAGTTTGTTTTTTATTCTTCAGAAGATTTGGTGATTTGTCAAAATTACCTGACGGCTAGAAAGCTTATTTCTTACATCTTAAACTGGCTCTGGATAGAGTGCAAACTCCACAAATTACATAAAGATTATCAATTAGAGTTACCTATATTTTTCTGACATAATATATTCATTTCCTGTGACTGTATAACAAATTACCACAAACTTGGTGGCTTAAAACAACAAATATTTATTCTCTTATAATTTTGAAAGCTGGAGTCCCAAATCAGTTTTACTGAATTAAAGTCGAGGTGTCAACAGAGCTGATTCCTTTTGCTGTTCCTAGAAAGAAATTTGTTTCTTGCCTCTTCCAGCCTCTAGAAGTCTCTGCGATTCCTTTAGTAAATGGCAGCATAACTCCAATCTCTGCTTCTATCATTTCTTCTCTCTCTTTCTGTGATCTACTGCTCCTTCTTATAAGGACTTCTGTGGTTACGCAATGCTCACCCAGATAATCTAGTTCAAGATCCTTAACTTAATCATATCTGCAAAGTTCTTTTTGCCACATATAAGCTAACATTCATAGGCTCTGGGGATTAAGGGGAGGAGTAAATCTATTCAGTTTTCTGCATACAGAAATTATTTCACATAGGGGAATTAATGGAAGGAAAGAGCCTTTCAGTAATTAAATGAAAACAAAATAATAATGCATATGCTTCTCCAAAGCCTTCAGAGGACAATGCCATCAAAATGACAATGGTCCTTACCTTCTGCCTAAAACTTACCATTGTTATGAACTTGATATTTGTTGTGTTATTGGTGTTGTCTTCTCAGTCTCTCGCCAAGGTGGAGACTAAAGTAGAAGACAACTCTATAGTCATTTACAGAAAATGATGGGTGAGTGAGAAGAGATAGCTACCTGAGTGTGATGAGTGGGTAAAAAAGATAAACCATAAAAGCAAATGAAAGGAGATGAGCTAACTCTGCCTTTGCAAATCTCAACGTTTGATTGTTTAGAGTGTTATTGTATCAGAATAAATTTAAATGTTTTAAAGTCTCTTGCTGTGAATATTGGTTACCCTATGTGATGTTTGATATTACTTATTTTGTTGGACTTACACTTGTACGAATGGTATTAATTAAAAATACTCTGCCATTTAATGCTAAGTTAGAAGGGGAATAGGTGGGTGTTACAGTTGTCTGACTTATTGTTTCCCTGACCCCCACCCTCCACTTTAAACACACTTTAAGGAAGCCTAAAACCAGACTAGCAGTAACTGTGGTATAATAGAGAGAAGCAGAAAGGCCCATCAACCTTTGGACTCTATTCTATACTCATATATCAAGAGGAACCAGGAAAATGGTGGAAAGTTGTCCATCAACTGCCTTACGTATTTTATTTTTTATTTAGCCGTCCTCAAGACTGAACATTTCTGCAGGAAACACCTGGATACTCGATAGCCAAACAATTTGCTAAAAACTTGGTTCCCTGATCCTGACCCTTTTAACCTCAGAGACAATTCACAAGACAGAAAATTTTGTTTAATAAAGACTTGCTTACCGAATAAATTTGTCACCTTACAGAGTAAATACTGAGAGAAGCACTGAGAAAACTCAGATTAAAAATAAATGTTTGGAGAATATCTGTAGGTTTCAATTGGTATGCATTTTTAAAATTTAGCTGACAAGCAGAGAACAGGGAGGAAAATCTAATTATCTTCTCTGAGGACAATGTCTTTTAAAAACTATCCCTATAGCTTATCCTGTCCTCTGTCTGAACTCATTTCTGTTAATAAATACATTGCTGTTTCCAATTCAATGGAGGCTGTAAGTATGAATTACAGTTTCTATTTTTAAGAACAAAATGCCAATTTTTTAGTTTAAATTAAAATCTTAAAAGAATTTTTCTTCAAGTCTTCACCATAAAGAATGAAAAATTTTATTTACTATGCAGTGCCTATAAGTACCATACAGGTTATTCAAATAACATTTTTAAACAAAGTCACTTCCTTTTGTGGGTATAGAGCAAAAACAACTGCGGTATATACATCAACACAGGAATGGAAGTCCATGTGTAAACCAAACAAACAAAAAGCAAAACTATGCTTGAGTAAGTAAAACTTATTTTAGAAGAAATGTAGAAAAACCTTGTATATCTGAGAACAATTAGTTTTTATAAGGGACAACAAAATGTAGAATATATAAGCTTAGTCAAATAGAAAGGTACAATCTTAAAATATCAGCCTTCTTTGATCTTACATACTGCGAACACTTTAAGAAAGGGATCTCATAGAAGTCTTGGTTATTTAGGAACCACTGACCCAAGGAGACAAGTTCATTTCTGGCCTTGTATAGGTCATTATGTGTCACTACGATTACTGTGAGTCTTACAGATGGAATTCTCCAAATACATCAGGTGAGAAGTTGTCAGCAGGACACGCATGGCCTGGCACAGTTAAGATTATGATGTATACTTTGGGACAACAATTCTTTCTCTGAATGGTTGAACGTCTTACCCTCTCTTTTGAGCAACAATGTTTAGATAGCCAAAGCATTTGGCTTCTTTCAGAATACACGATCGCGTCGTGCACTGTTTTGCAATAGTCAAAAGAGTGGAAAAGTACAGGTTCCTTGTTTGATTGGCATCCTCATTAACCTCTTAATAACCATGCTGCCTGAGCCCACAGACACACCAACTCTTGTTAACCACTGATTGATAGACGAGAGTTCGGCTATTAACATTAAAATCACTGTTCACCGAAGTGATAGTCTACAGATGATGAGTGATGGTTGATGGCCAAAGTGGCCATTATCAACACTTTGAAGAAGCAAAATAAACTTATTTTTACATGCGTGTGGAGACCTCAGCAGCTGTAGCTAAACAGCACATTAATGAGATGTTGCTGTGCTATTGTCCAGGGAAGGAAGAGCTTCAACAGAGGCTGCACACAAGCACGAGTGAAGGTATAAAACATCCTCCGACCACAGCCTCACCATCATTCACGGCCACTGTGGAGCACGCTACGCACTCAAGCTCCAGTCTCTTCTGGGTTATCCAGCGGACTGTGGTGTCCCCTCCTACAGCATGGACAGTTATGTCCCTGTGACTCCTGTTGCTTTTTGCTCCAGTGATATCAGCCCAGCCTGTGGACTCTGCTTACCCAGTATCTACCAAGGAAGGCTCTGGCTCCTGCATAGCTGCCCAGAAAACTATGGTGGCATGCCCACCTGTGAAGTTCCCCACTGTGAGCTGAAGAGGTGCGCCACAAGTTGGGACCGATCACACTACTGTGTGCCCTGCAACTCTCCGACAGTGCGCCAAGCACGCATTGCTTGTGAAACGACCAGCACTGGACACAGCCCCAGCCCCAGCCCACACACTCAGACCAAGGGGTATGTATTCCATCGCTACACACCGAAAACCTGCCAGATCCTCCGCAAAGGCACCCGATGCCGTGGGCAGCTTACGTGCTTCCCTAAGAATTTCCGACCTCCACACCACTGCAGACTGGGTAGTTTGGGGCACAGAAGCTACCAAAATCTTGGCTTCATAACCAGTGGCTTCTCACCATCCTGTTATGTTGCCAGCAGCTGCCCATCCCGAAACCAGTTAATAAGAAGTTGCCAATATCGGAGTGATAAGCCCATATGCTGCCCACTGCTGAACTATTTTTCTAGAAACTTCCAGTCTCTGAGCTCTATGCCAAGTGCCTTCCCTCCTCTGAGGTACTTATGCAGTGGTTGCAGACCTCTGAATTGCTACTGATCAACTTATTGCATTTATAGCTGCTGGAAATTGTCCAACGGAGTAGATTCTACTAAGTAGTCACCTCCTCTAATATTCTGCTGAATTACTTCCTGTGTCTTAAGAATATTGTTACATTAATTTCAAATATAACTCAGGGACTTATTAACTGAAATCATTATCTGTAGCTCTGTTAATGGTCTTTGTTCTGAAAGTTTATCTTGAAAGTTGTTATTGTTTCTGGAATTGACTGGACACACTGAACAGATTCCACATCACATATCACCATCAGCAGCTTTCTAATTTGGGTGGTCCCTGTCACTTGTCTGACAGTGCCAGTATCACCGACCTTTCTTGATGAAGTGGGGCTTCCTTGGTTTGACTGCTGATTCTAAGCATATTTTTCAGATCACTTTGATTTCTGTCACGTTTTGTCAACTGACTAATCAGCATTTTGCTGCTAAGCTAAGAGATAACATTCTCTTAAGCACATTGAATTGAGCTATTTCATCTTCCCCTCTACTGACTGATTATGTGATGTGCAAGCAGCAATGTCCAACTAGAGTTCAAAATCAGAAGGTCTTCCAAAGAAGCCATAAAACAGAATTGGCTGAATTTGGCTTTGGTTTTCAATGCCTATAAAAGAGCCTCCAAAGTAGCAAAAGCACAAAAATTATTTGTTAAAAGAGTGTCAAAAGACCTTATTGATTTTTTGTGATTAGTGGTAATCTGTGTTTAGGATTCTACTGTAATCATCCCCTGCTGAATCGCTGCTTTCCAATTCTGAAAAAGGTCCTGGTTCATAATTAATAAACTAATTTCTATTGGGAAGTAATGATTTTCATTATGTTTTATATTCACTAAAATTTTATCAGTGTTCTGCACAATATGCATAGCATTGTTGAAGCACTAGTTACTTGTCACTTAGTTTATATTCTAAATTAAAAATATGAAGAAGATAGAATATAAACTTTCAAGACTTTGATTTGTCTTATTTTTAACACATTAAATGGTTTCTATCTTAGAGGGGCTGTGATTAATATTTATATGTAGAAAAAACTGGGAAAATTATTTATAAATCAATTTAATATAAATTATACAAAGTATTAACTGTATGTATATTTCCCTGCACAATATATGTATTTATTGGTTTGTAACTAAAGTTTGATCTCTAAAATCAATTTAATATTGAATTCTCTGAGAAGTGATTTAACCTGTATAAAGTTCTCCAAAAAAATGAAAACAAAATCATCTATCTCAGTAATAGAGTAACATCTATCCCTTGAGATGGGTGTAACTGGAGATGGCAGTGTGGGGAAGGACCATCGATATCAATAGTCAGTGACTACAATTAAAATATTCATGAAGCATACAAACAGGACTAGCATTTTATCTATTTACTCAGTAGGTCTATTTTTAGGAACATTTTATAGGATTACTAATGTATTGTTCTTGTTTGAACATGTCTAAGGACAATCACGTCTCTCCTTTGTGAGTTCATTCAATTTTCAGAGAATTCTATTTGTTAAAAATTTCTTCTTTATATTGAGAAAAATCAAATAGTCCTCAGCAATCATCCTTTGACCACATAGGATTAGTTTAATTCCTTTAATATAGGGCAGGTGTTCAAGTATTTGAATATAATTACAGTGTGTCACAGATGAGTCCTCAACTGTACAAACTAAGCATACATTCTCTCTCTTTATAAACTTTAATAGAAAACCTGTTCTTTTGAGGCATAAAATGAGATTCTTTGGGAATACCAAGATTCGTAAATTGTGTTCTGACTAACTGTTCAGAAGAGTAAAACAAGAACATGTGTGCGGTGAGGAAGCATATAATAATTTTCTGTACTTTCAGCTCAGTTTTTCTGTAAACCTAAAGACTAATAAATAGTCTATTAATTAGTAAATCAAATAGGCAAACAAAAATGACAAAAAAGTAGGATGGAGAGAAAACACACGTTGTAAAATTACTGTCCAGAATATTTAAATATGCCTACAAATTAATTGGGAAAAAAATAAGTGACTCAAGAGAAAATAAACAAAGACTATAAACAAGTATTAATAAAAAAAATACAAATGGTCAAAAAAACATAATGAAAAATGTTCAGCCAAATGGCTGTTAATTATAAATAGAAGATATTGTTTTTCATCCTTGATTTGGCAAACATTTTAAAGTTAAGTTATTTAAGGTATTTATTTCAACTAGATAAACACTGCAATTGGACTAAAAATTGACAGAGCTCTGTATATGTGAATATTCAAAATATTTAATATTTAAAATGCATACATTGTATGACCAAGTAATTTCACTTCTTAAAGTCTATCTCCTTGACTGAAGCATTCTTTCAAGTTTTATACTATTTATTTCAGTACTGCCTGGATACTGAAAAATTGTAAACAATGAAAAATTCCATTAATGAGAGACTATGAAATAAAATGTAATGTACTAATACTAGTAAATATTTTTCAAGAATTAAAAAGAATGGCCCAGATTCATATAAATTATATGATAAAGGACATTACAAGATAAAAAATAAGATTATAAAAATATGATATGTAAAGTGTAACATGTTTTATGTATAACTACAAATATATAAACAAACATTTTCTATGATATATATGTGTGTGTGTGTGTGTGTGTAGAGAGAGAGAGAGTGAGAGAGAAATACTGAGAGGGAAAAAGAGAATAAAAACTCTACAACAACATAACCTAAGTTATATTACCTTTGGAGGAGTTTTAAAAATGGTAGTTGGTAATTCTCAAAGTTATTTTTTAGAGTAAACAGTTCTATTTTGAATCCCTAACTAACAACAACAAAAAAATAAAACAAAATAGCTTGGTCCCACCCTATGACTTTGTAGAGTATATAATCAATCATCAGCAACATCTTCTATGCTACTCTTAATAAAAATAGTGAATAGCAAAGTGTAGAGGCATCAGTCCTCAATAGCACGTCGACTTCTAGAAAACTACAGAATGTAGGGATTCATATGTGTGTATTCTATTCAGTTTTGATAGGCACAATATACTGAATAAATAGCACACTATATCCATAGCACCAATGTCAGCTAATCTGTAGAACCCTCTAAGGTCTTTTAAAATTTGCATTTAAAAATACACAAACAAATCCCTCCTTTTATCATGTATTTTACTGCACAGCTCATCAGCACTTTCTACCTCCCACATAAAAGACCATTGATTTATTTCAGTTTTCAAAAAAAATTTAGAATTAAAATATTATTTCCTATAGCTGTACAAATTTTACCAATCCAAATATAAACAGCCAAGTCTTTTTTAGATGTCCTCTGCCACTCTACACATAGTAGAGAAAGCAATACAATGAACTTGACCATAGAAATGCTATAAATCAAACAAAACTCTAACCTGGAACTTATTTAATGCACTATCTACTTTATGGATAACTAAAATCTGTTTTAACTTATATACTTAAACATCTATGTTTAGATGACAATTTACTTTATAATAAAGTTTTAAATAGTTGATAAATCTACTATAGTTGGCATGCAATGAAAGGCATAACTATAACTGCATAACTGTCATGTTCTTTTCTATCTTTTTTAAAGATTTATTTTATTGTTTTTGACAGAGACAGAGAGAGATGGAGAGAAGGGGGAGGGCCCAGAGCAGTCTCCATAGTTGTACGTCATCAGTTTTCAACTTTGTTTTGTTCCACGCAGGTGGGTGGGGGCCATGCAGGGCAGGAACTGGGCTGGGGGCCTCCTGCATGGGAGGCACGCCTCCTCAAGCCAGGGGCCCAACTGGGGGGGGGGCAAGAAAAACTGGGGGCCTTCTGCATGGGAAGCACACCCCAATTCAGCATATGGGTCCACATGGGCCGGGATTTGATCCTCGGTCCCCTGGGCTGCAAAGTGAGCGCTTAACCCCTCTAAGCAATCCTGGCTTCCCCTTTTTCTGTGTATCTGAAGACTGTATTATTAGCCAACATCTTTTTGGATCCTTCTTTCATGTACCATATTTTCTGAATAAGAAATAAATCTACATAATTTTTAAACCTAATGTAAATATTAATAGATTTTCAAACTTTTGTTCCATTGAGCTTTTGAGTTGTGTCTTTTTCTTTGAGTAACACACGAAATATCTGTAAAAGTTCTCAGACACAGTGAGTGTGCTACACACGACTGGCTTGAGGAAAATGGGCCTTATCTCCTAGGAGGCCCTTGATGAATAGCCGTCTCCCCTGACAGTTCAATTAGCCATATTGTCACCTTCAATATTATGAGCTAATATTTCAAAACCACATAACTCTATTTATCATAACCACCAGCACTGAACTGCTCATGGTAAAATTTCCATGTACACCAGGTCTTGCTGAAATTATAGTTCCTAGAATGACTTCAGAACTGAATCAGAAGTGAAGTGAATCCTGATCAGATGTGCGTACTTACTGTCTCAGAGCTAATAAAATGATTTATTCAACTACTCACTATGCTCACTGTGCATTTTTTTGGGGTCTGCTATCTAATGTGATTGACAGTCAGGACTTCGTAAATCACCGGGCTGCGTATCTGGTTAGTAACCTTTATGATTGGTGAATGTGGGAAGAATAACTAAGCATATGCCTTTCAGCCTTGGCCTCCCCACTCCTGGGAGTTTCTTTTCTTTTATGTGCAGACTGCCTGAGGTATGCACTGTTCCACTGTTTTCCTCCTTGTGGGAAACTTCCCCTACACCTGTGCTGCCCTGGTGAGTAAATCTGTGTAATTCTAGGGGTCAGTGTTATCATGGCCATTTATTTTAACCTACCTAACTATACAACTTGACCTCTGCCAGTAATAAAGGTGATATGTGTCTTCTCTGCCTCCAATTTATTGCGAGTTCACTTTTTCAGTGGGCAGAACCTACTTAGTCACAATAACTCTCAACCTCTAACATAATGCTTTCTAAAGTAGATCACACAACTTATCACTGAAGGATATATTATCTATACCCTGAGGAATGCCTAATTAATGAAGCCATGTACTATGAAATACAACCAAAATAGAATTATTTCAAACAAAGTCCATGGTGTAAAGTAAATCAGATGACAATGCTCCACTCCATTATGGCTTTTTCCCATTGTAGATACCATATTTAGGACGCAAACTGAACTTAAAATTGGAAAATATTTATTTGATAGAATATAAACATGCTCTTATATTTGAACATGATGTTATGGGTAGAAATAATAGATAATGAAACAAAAAGTGTATGAAGAAAGTATAAATCTTTTAGACCCAATAAAATTATTACAAACATCCCAATATTGGTACTCCAGAATCATATTATGTCATTTACATTTCATTTCATACCTAATGTGAGGAAACTAAAGGAAATATTCCACAAATAAGTCTCCATTGTGCATAACTTTTCCCTCTAGGCTAGGATATTTTCCCGAGGTACTGAATCATATGGATTTACTCTAGAACACACAGAGCAAGGTAGTACACCAGAATGAGTCAAATGGGGTTAATGGCTACAAAAGAAAAATAAAAAGTGGATCCGAAACAGAAGTAAACATCTTTGGAGAGAATTTAAAACTTATGCTTTTGATTTTACATAAGTTTGAAGGAACTGATGATAGTTTAGTATGAGAATAAAAAATTTTCAAAAACAAAGACTTACTTGAGTCAACAGAGCTATTAATGCCTGGCTTAGAACACGCAGCTGGTGCTAGCATTCTCAACAATGAGAGAAGAGGGTGGGGAGAGCTCAGGAAAAGAGAGAAGGAAGATTGGAGAAGGAGCAGGTGGAGGAGAGAAGAAAAGGGAGAAGGAGAAAAATGGGGATAGAAATGAAAGGGGGTGTGGTGAAAACCGAAAGAGAAAGCAAAAGAGAGGAAACAGGAAGGGGAATGCCTAATTCTTTTCCAGAAATTCCTCCTTCCTCTTTCCATGTGAGAATCATTAATTTGGCCATCCCAACATTTCAGAGAAGAACTCCAATTCAAAACCAATAAATCATTCATTGCCCTGGACCTATTCACCCTGATGAACCCACACCTGATACCCGGAGTTTCACCTTCTGCAAACTTATTATGAGTCACAAATAAAGTTTGAAATCCTGCTATAGTCTATGGAATCTTTGAAGGCTACCCTGGAATGAAAGGAAAGGCAATAACTATGTTAAATCATGATTAATTATGAGTAAGTATTTGTGCTTGTAGCTATATGTGTATATATGCACATACTTGTATATTCCTTGATTTTCTGGAAGTCATAGTTCTGCTTTTGAAAATGTATTTTTACCACTTCTTTTTAAATTATCTGTATAACATGGGTAATTAACATGGGTATAACAGGGGTATAATAATCATAAATATGTTATCTCCACAACTTAGAAAACTGTTGATAAAGAAGAGCGAACTTAGCTAGACTACGTTTTTCTTTTCCTCTTGTCTCTTTTGAAATACAGGCAATGCAGATTTTAAGCTATGAGTGTGATTTAGCCTGAGGCACAGACAATTTACATTTCTCATTGCTTTCAGGTAAAATATAGTGCTGTTATAAAAGATTAATAGAAACATAATATAAAAGCACAAATATTCCACTGGCCTGGTATGACAAGCTTTATTTGATAGAAATAGTTGTGGCTTTCAAGGAAACTACTCATTTCTGAAGAAGCATAAACTCATTAGTCTAATAGCTTCTAACTAACTCAGATGAATAATAAAAGCATAGTAAAGGTGGCCTCAAATACAGGTAAACCATGAAATAGAAACTCTAATGTACAATTCTGGGAGAAATACACCCAGGAAGCACACACCAAAACAAAGATTTTAGAGAATGACAGTTAAATCAGTTGAAATCCTTCTGTAATATAATTATGGAACCCAATTTCTTTTGATTCTGATGCAATCGACGCTAATCAACAACAGAAGCAGATCTCAACTTCAGTTTTAGCAACAGAAGACAGGAGCCCAGATCTGACTAATTAACAGTCACAAGGTCTGGGACTCTGGTAGGTTAAAGATAACATCTTGACCTAGGTTTTGTTCCAGCCTCTTAGCCCTAAGGTAGAAGGACCCCCTGGCTATTTTCTCATGAAATCAGTCAGAGGGAAGCTGGAACAAACCTTAGAATTGTCCTCAAGACCTGAAGAAATGATTCATTACCCTTTTCTCACCTCCAACCAAACAGCTCCCAACACAACACCAAAAACCCTAACCTAAAGGTTCTTGTGATTTAGCCTATATGTCACCTACATACCATTGTGAAGTTCAGGCTTTGGATTGTTACTGGAGGGAAACAGGGTCCAGGCTTGTGCTGCCTGTACCGTTCAGCTGATAGACTGACACAGGAGTTGGGTCACAGAATAAGCATTTATTACAAGGATGTCAGTTACCTGAGATGGCAGAGGTTGGGTGGAAGAAAGGAGAGGAGCCTTTATTTCAGAGCTACATATAACATGCAAAGAGAAATAGCCCTGCTCTCACCCCCAGACTTGTCCTAGACTGTACTCGGAGCCCTTCTCCCTTTTAACAGTAAGTACCTTCCTTTGGAGAATACTGGAGGCTGCAGAATGATCTTCTATGCAGATCTCTGAGGCAGCAGAAAGCAAGGTCCAAAAAGGCCCAAGCAGAAAGGAGAGGGCCGTCTCTGCTCTTCCTCTGCTCACTGTCCTCTGGGAAGCACAGGCAGCTGGAGTTCAGTCCTTCAGGTGGATCTCAGACTTCACGGAAACACAGATCTGTCTCTAATCTTCTAGCCCAGTGATCCCAGTGCTAAGCCCCCTTGCTGCCAGCTGTCTGCTTATCTTCTTTGGCTATAGTTCTTGATGGACCTAGCTGCCTGCCTCCTGCAGACTGCAAACACCCCCAGGTGCCAAGCAGGTGCCAAACACTCCTGCTCAAAAGCTCTCCCAAAAAGCCCTTCTTCTGTATTTATATCCTCACCCATAATTAACAGGAGGGTCTCTCTTCCCCTGTCAACCCTCGCCCATTACCACTAATCACTTGCATCTGCCAGCCTGCACTGCTTTGTTCTCCTGAGTTTCAGACCATTAGTGTTACGTAATTATATCTACCTCCGGCAGCTCCCCCTAGCTTTCCTTGTAACAGAGGGGAGATCTGGGAGGTGCCTGCCCCCTTATTTGCAGCTACTCCGGGCAGCCTCCTCCTTTAGCAGCCCCTCCCTTTTTCACCCCCATAGGAAATCATTAGCTTCCTGTTCTTTTGGGTGGCGACATTTATAATAAAATAGCCAATCTTTCTTCACTGCAATTCTTGGCATTTAGGATGTGGCTCTGCTAGCACCATGGGGATGAACTCTTTTTGTTTCAAATCAATACAGTCATCTCTTGGTTTCTGGGTGGAATTGGTTCCAGGACCCCTGAGGATACCGAAATCCACAGATGCTCAAGTCCCTTAAAGTGACAAAGTATTTGCATGTCACCTATGCGCATCCTCCTGTATACTTTAAATCACCTCTAGATTATTCATAATACAATTTAAATGCCATGTGAATGATTGTTATACTGTATTGCTTAGGGAATAATGACAAGAAAAAATATCTGTACAAGTTCAGTACAGAGGCAGCCATTTGCAGGCCTAACTACATTGCACACGTCAGCAACAATGTAATACTTTTTTTTTTCAAATGCTTTCTTTCCAGGGTTGGTTGAATTCTAGGTAAGAAACCTTTGGATATGGAAGCCTGACTGTATAACCCATGTTAAAAATTTTTATGGTGTTTGTCTAGGCTTCCTTCCGTATGTTTCCTTCGCAACATGATAATCAGGATGCACCAAAGCCTATCCAATGAGTTTTAATGATACAGTCATGTTTTTATCACATGTGGCAAATAAACCATTAACTCATGACAGATGCGTTTAGTTCTGGTACACGCTGATTTTTAAATTGCCAAGAGTTACCAATGGACTCTTGATTCCTAATTTATATGCATCTTCAAGATCCTGCAGTTGGCTAATGCTAGTTTACGTGTGAAGGGAAAGAACGCAAAGGAAGTGCCCCAGGAGATCTGAATTTCCTCCATGAGCTAATTTCCTGAGAACAAGCTGCAAACTGCAGTCACGTTAACTCAGGGACTCCACCCCTCTTGTAAAACATGTACACCTCAATAAGTACACCCAGTAAAACCTGCCTTGGCCCCCAGGCCAGACTGCTACAGCTTTTCACTAGGTACAAGCCCCAGATGTCTGACGGCTCGCATTTCACAACTGCAGACACTAATGTCATAATAAGGTAATAACAAGGTACATGCTAATGTTGACCATTTACTCTCTATAACTTATTAACCTCTGCAAATAGTAAAATAATAAAACGTTTGACATATTTTTTGCCAGCAGCATATTCACTTGGGTGTAGTTGGGCCAGAATTTGAACTTCTTTCAACAGTTCGTGAAAAGCATTACTAATTCATACATTCTTTCCTCATGAAGATCCAGTGATAGTATCTGTTTATTTTTAAAAGCATAAAATAAAACACAAAGGAAAACTCAAAGAAAGGGCAGGCGTACTGACTGATGCAGTCATCACACTTAGAAACACGAGAACCGCTGAAGATGATTGTAACCAGACACAGATTATAACCTGATTAAAGAGGCAGATGGGGGAGAACAGACAGACTGTAGGAATAAATCCCCTTCAAATGGGGCAATTGTGGATAGACTAAGAAGCAATGTGCAGATCTTTACTTAGTCCCTGAAGCTGCTGTGTGAGTTTCAGTTGCTAAAACAACTCCAAGTAATGATATTTCCATGTAAAGCAAGAATAGTGTTTTTTTTGTTGTTTTTTGTTTTTTCCTCTCTCCCTCTCTCTAGACTTCTGAGTATTCTTGCCTGGAGGCAACATTAGTTCTAAAGTAATGTATCTGAGAAACCATTTTCTAAGAGGCATGTTTGCTTTAAGCTAATTTCTCAGCAACCAGTTCTTATTGGCGAGATCTCTGCTTTTGACCCTCGCTTTAATTATAGATACAGGCGTTGTGCAATGAGGATGCTTGTTAAGTTGGTTTTTAAAAAGCATTTTACTTCCAGAAGTGTTGCTGAGTACCACTCTGTTCACATGATTAACTGATTTAATGAAGAAACATGCCATGTTCCAGATCTCATTTGAATATTGAAATCATTTTCATCTATCAACTACTGTATCCTCTGTACATGTCTGTTTTAGTCAATATTAATTTACTTATAAGGAAGCCTCTAGAGACACTTAAAATAAAATCTGGGCTTCACTAATATTTCTCCCGTAGGTCCCTACCTCCATTACCTGGAAACCAGGCCTAAATTTATATATTCTGAACCCATATCTAAAAACACTGCCCTTTCTAATCTCCAGGTAGTCACAAGGAGGCAGAAAGCATTCTTTTCAATCATCAACTCCCTCAACCACACAGCAAAGCTTTGCACTGGTTTTGAGCAAACAGCAGATTTTTTTGGCCCATAAAGATCTGGGCCAAACCCTTAAAAACAGACTCACAGTTCTGAGTTTTTTTCAGGGCTGTCCATCTCAAACTCAGAAGGCTAATGACTGATAAATTGCAAATGACTTCAGGAGAGCAAATACTTGGCTCCCTTTGTGGGGGAGGCAATAAATACCTTGCTTTTCTTCCCAAAGAGACCATGGTTACAAAAACAATGTTGCAATTTCTCAGCAGTTCACTCTGATAATTTAATCCCTCAGTTACTCTCTCTGCTCCACATTTCAACTTTAAATTCTGACTCAGTTACTCTGATTACCTACTCAAACCATTCAGCTGGTCAGGCGTAGTACCCAGTGTGACTGTGCAAAGGGCAATCCTACAGGCATGCCAAGCAGACGGGGCACCAAACTCTAAGATCAAACACAATGCTCCTGAATTCTAAACTGCCAAGCGATGTGGAATTAAGGAACATGCACTAAAGAGTTAATTAGATGTTCCCAACAATCTCTAGGTCATATTCAGGATCCTGCCATCTGACACTTGCAGCATCCACCTAAAATGACTTTTTAAATGGCTTTGATCTATCCTTCTAAGGTGAGGAATTAGATGGGAAGCAGTATAGTGTCAAGGGGTTCTCAGAGACATTTGGTAGTGCCTGGAGACTATTTTCATACATTGTAGGGGATGAAGATGTTAGAGTCTGGTACCTAGTGGATAGAGACCAGAGATATTGCTAAGCATCCTACAACGCTTACAACATACAGAAAAGCCTCCCCCACTCCCTGCCCCAAGAAATGATCCAGTTCAAAATGTCACTAGTTCCAAAGTCTAGAAACCCTTGTGCAGAGGAGGTTCAGAGGTTCTTGACTCGGTCGAACTGGTTTTATGATCTATATCTGTTATTAGGTTCTCCAAAAATTTCAATGTCCTTGCCAATAAAATGAAAATAATAAGAATTCTTACCTTTGGGTTATGGGATAGCTAAATGAGATCATCTATACAAAACATTTAGCACGGTATCCCCAGAATAAAATTTCAGCATGTATGTTATTATCATTTTTACTACTAATTTTTAATTCAAGAGGAATAAAGAATTTTTAAGTTAAAATGGGAGAAAATATATATAGGACTACTATAAAGGTATAAATTTTACACACCAAAAGCTTATATATAATTTTAACCCTCCTGTATTAGAAGCGAGAGTTTGCTTGCTTTGCCCTTCATTTGCCCAATTACTTAGCTTCAGCATAGTCTCTCACAACTGAAAGTTGTATCTAAATTATAACAAAGAAACCACTCGGTGTATTTGCAGAACTGTCCTTTTAAAATAGTTACCGAGGATCATCAAACACATCTGTTTCTTCCTGCTTCAGATCTCCTTGGTCAAGAGTTGGCATTCTTGGAGTTGTTGGAAAGACTTTTGCCACTGTTGCTACCGATGTTGTCTCTTTTGAGATAATCTTATGTCTGTGCCAAACCTGCTATCTTTAAATGCTCACAAAACTCTCAATGGCCAGGCTCTGTTCTCCAGCCTTGGGCCATCTTTCATCCCCAGCACCCAGGCATCTCACAGAGTCTATCACGAAAGTCATCTCCGTGTCTTTGCTCTAGTTCTCACTTCTCACAAGCAACTTCGTACGTGCTTGAAAGAAGTTTCTCTTCATAGTAAGAAAAAAATAACCCAGATACAGCTTGGCATCAACGCCACTTTCAAACAATCTCCCTCCTTTGCAACTTCATCCTAATAAAAATATACAAATAACTCTAAGGATGTTGTCTGATTAAACATAAGAACTTACATTCTCAAAAACCAAAAACCAAAACCAAAATCAACCCTTACACTTTCACTATGAATCACTAGGAATTTGTTTACATCTGTGTATCTGAAGGACTTGTCCTGGTGATTCATATAATACGAAGACACAGACTGCCCTGAACGCATAGTAAACTCTCCGTATCTGAGGACAGAAAATTGATTACAGTTTCTCTCCTCTCTCTCTACCCTTCCCTAACCTCGCCCAATGTCAGCGTCTGATTAGCTAGAACGTCTTGTAAGGTACAGAGTTTATTCACAACACGCTCATATAGATTTTGTGTGTTGTCTTCACTTTTGACAGGGTGGCAGAAATACCCTACTCCATACTAGTTTATAACTCCTGCTGGTGGAAGGATGGGGTCAGAGAATCCTTCATCAGGCCGAGCCTTGTAGATTAAAGAACAGTGAATTGAAATGTGTCCTGTAAGCCATTGAGTTCTAAATTTAGATATAAGGAAAGTGAAGTGAAAGAAATAAGGTGACAGAAACAGGTCTCCCAGGGAGGGGGGAGATGAATCAATATTGTTGTCCCAAGTCTCCAGTGTTGCCTCTGCCTGAGTAAAAATTACTAAACTTAAACAAACAAACCAATGACAAAAAAAACTAAATTATACACTGGCTTATTTAAAAAAGAGCTCTATGATATGGACCTTGAACATAGCAACATAGACACTGTACCATAAATATATACCATTTGGGCTATTAATGTCAGTATAGACCTGCTAATGTAGTCATAAAACTTAAGTTTAAGAAAGGTCTTAGAAGGTATGGGGTGGTCTTAAATGTTGTACATCCTCTCTCTGGCATCCAATGATTGTGGACTTCCACATTATGCTTTTTAAGGTAGGTGGGCCTCATCTAATCAGTTGAAGGTATAAAGAGGGAATATTCAGGCAGAGTTTTTTAATCACTCTGGGAAAAAATACATTTGGTCAAATATCCAAATTTGCCCACCCCATACCTTCTATTTGCTGGTGGATTTCTCAAACGACCCTCTCACCAGATCTAGTGGGTGAATTATAGATGTCTCAATTCCCCTGGCAGGGATGGAGTTAGTCATGGACATGTAACCCAGTTTTAGACAGTGTGGACAGAAACACAGAGCTACTGTGAGTTTGGGGAACTCTCTCTTCTTTGGTCAGCTCTTTTGTTTATATGTGATATTTGACACTATGCCAACCATCTTGAACTTAGGCAGGCAAAGACTAAAAAGCCAACCAATGTACTAAAGATGGTGAAGATGAACAAAAGCAAAAGTCTTGAGCCTTAATGACCTTATAGTGCTTTCAAATTAATTCTGAAAAATGTCTACCGTAGGTTTAGTGAAATAGTAACCATTGTGGTTTAGGTCACCTTTAGTTAGCTCTTCTGTTACTTGTATACCCGTAAATACCTACCCCTGATTCCATGCACTAAAACCACTTCAGAAAAATTAAAGAATAACATTTTAATAAAAGTGTAGACCACAAAGTTTTTCAAGGTGACCAGACGTCCCGCTTTTGGCGGGACAGTCCTGATTTTTAACAATTTGTCCCGCGTCCCGCGGTGTTTTAAAAAAGTCCCGATTTTTGGAAAGAATGCACGACAAGCTAGGGAACGGCGGGAGATAGACCAAATTTTTAATCACAAACCCCCTCCCCCCCGGTCAATAGTGTCCCGCTTTACCAATGTTAAAATCTGGTCACCTTATTTTAAGTATATGTGTGTATATACATATCTATTAATTTACACAAATCCAACTTCTAAACTTCAGCAAAAAAGTTATAAAAATTGAAAAATTAATTGTGCATTTTCTGATGTTCTATAATATGATATTACCATATACGTTACATATTTATGAATCATATTATTGTCCAAGTTGTACACACACAAACTGACACGTATTGACTAGTTAGTTACTAAATATTTATTAAGAAAAAAAGATTGACATTTGAAAATATGCAATTTTATATTTTAATGTGATAAAAATAAATGTAAGTAAATTAAAAGTTAAATGTCTAACTGCAAAATGCTTGTAATTGATACGATAAAAGTATAAAGAGCTTGATATCTTCAGTAGATATAAAGCTTATTCAAATAAGCTTACCGGTAAATAAGTATAAGGAAACTGTAAGATTTCAACAGATGAATAGGTAAATAATGTAAATAAACGATTTGCTCCGGAGAACAAGGAAACAATCACTGGGGGAAATTTTTCCTCACTGATACTCAAATAAATAAAAATGAAAACAAGTTGGCATTTCATTGTTTTCCTGGTAGAGAAACGAAGACATTTAAAAGAGAGTGATAACATTTCAGCTTTCTATTTAGAGCACATGCATTGCTACTGGCATAAATTGATACACAGTGTGGATGTTTGATTAAGAAGAATTGTTGAAACTATAAGTGCCTGTATTACTGAGACCATGTTTAAGAAAAGCAGCCCCCAGCAGTACTCTCTGCATAATTTGTCATGGTATATGAACATCTAGTAGAACCACACCTAGTTCTTTGCCCACAATCAAAGGTACCGGGGATCAGTGCAAGAGTGAAAGGTAAATACTACCGGTATATGGTGGATATGGAAGAAGCTAACAGCCTCTAACCCCTTGGTAAAAACAACAACAACAAAACAAAACAGAAAAAGAAAACTTTTTCTCAGTTTAGTGCTCCATAATAAAAAGTGACAATCTGACAAACTCAGATATTTTTTTACTTGGAAGTATAAATACTAAGCTGATGGTTAATTTTGTGTCAACTAGGGCAAGGCCACTATACTTAGTTATTTGGTAAAATATCAGTCTACATGTCTCTGTGAGCATAACTTTTTATATGAGATCACCAATTAACATTTCAATCAGCAGACTTTGCGTTAAGCATATTAACCTCCTTAATGTGGGTGGGCTTCATCTGATCAGTTGAAGGCCTCAAGAAAACAAACTGAAGTCCCCTGTGAAGAGGGACTTCCTCCTCCAAACTGCTTTAAGACTTGAACTGCAGCGTTAGCTCTTCTCTGTCTTCAGCCTGCTGGCATGTTCACCAGGTTTTGGACTTGCCAGCCCCCCACAATCATGTAAGCTGCTAATTCCTTAACATAAGTAAATCTCAATCTCTCTCAATATCTCTCTCTCTCTCCCCCTCCCCCTCCCTCTCTTCATATATATATACATACATTTTTAAAGGTAGGTGGGCCTTAATTATATATATATATATTATATATATTTTTTATATATTTTATATATATATATAATATATCTATATATATATATTATATATATATATCTCCAGCCATATATTAGAATTCCAGTTGTCTTCTCACTTAGTTTTAGCTATCTTGCTGTGTGTGCATGAAGTTGTATGTCTCTGTGGTTTTTGCATTTCTGTGATCACTAATGAGAGATACAGAGATACAGTGATGGAGATATATAGATATGTCTATACCTCCTATTGGCTCTGTCTCTCTAGAGAACCCTGACTAAAAGAGCTAGCTAAGGTGACTTACTTGAGAGCACATAAACTATTACCATATCCTTCCTATCTAATAAAATAATCTTAGAAGTGTAGTGCCAGTGAAATAATTACAGATTAGATGTAATTACAGATGAGTGTGCTCCAGACTCCAATCTGTTCTTACTACTAAGGGAGAAGTCCATGTAATGATCTCACAGACCAAATAATTCCATACCTGAAAATTGTGACTAGATAATAGAAATGCTTATTAGCCATACATCCACATCTGAAAGTTGATTTTGGAAGAAATAAATAAGTATCCCATTACCTCAATTTTTTCATGGTCATCTACTCACCAGCTATACAGACCACTGGATAATGCTGGTACCAAAGTGAAACATACTGGTAATTTCATAGGTTCCAAGATTAAATGACATTTCAAACTCAAGTCTAACTCAAAATTTGCTCAACTTATGACTGCAAAGTATAGAATCTCCCTCAACCATGTATTAACATCCTATTGCTATGACAACTAATTCATAGATTTGTACAGACACTATTTTTGTGCATGTTCTGCAAATGTTTCACCTACAATCTGATTATTTCTATAGGCTTTTAACAGCTATCATTAGATTTCAGAAATGGATAGCTTCTATCTAATGGTACATTTTCTCAGTGGTCACTTTCTCTTAGCTCAAGATAAACTCCCTTATTCCTCCTCTGCCCTCTCTCTATTATGAGTATTTCCCATTTGTGCCTCATTGAACCATTGCCGCTTCATCATTTCTCCATGTTTTGCCCATTTATATGGGCTGTAACATATCAGTGGCCCCAAAATGGTTAGTGAAAAGTATATTCACTAAGGATAGATCAGCAGACCAAGTTGATATGGGAAGTGGACAATCTTAATTATATGGTTGTTTTCTGAAGATATAGTCAAATAAACTTTTTCAATACTTGGTGAGTCACTTGGCAATTAATTTGTTTTCAAATGCAATAGTTTATTTCTTGGAGAGCTCTGAATCATATTATAATCTAATAAATTGCTCCCATTCTAGAAGGTATTTCTTAATGTTGAATGATCCAGGGAGTAAATTCTAATGAATGAAGGTATTGTTATTTTTAAAACTGGTAACTGTTCCATAATTTGAAAATAAAAAATAAGAACATTTGTTTTAATAATATTGTACTATCATTTGCTACATACAACTCAGAAAGCAAATGTCAATTTTTTGTTGCATCTTTGTAAAAGCATATAATGTGCTAAAAAATAATAAGTGTGCTAGGTTTTGTTTTCAGATTTTGCATTTGTTCAGGGAATAAATACCCGAAGTTTAAATGGGTACTATTTTCCTTAACATCTTTTATACATTAAAACTTTTCATCATTGAATTATATATATATGAACTGTGTCAGATGGGACACTATTAAAAAGCAAATTAAAGTGAATTCTCATTTCTCCATATAGTCATGGGGAAGCCATAAATAAGAGTTTTATTAAATCGAACAGACTCATTTTAGCCATTAGTTTCAACCTTCTCCTTCTACCAAACCTCTGGCCAGAGCTGCTTAATTAACTAATTTGATTTTTCCTCCTTTCCTTTCTGAGTCCTCCCTCTGGGACTAATGAAGAGCCAGCCACATATCTAGTAGGTAGGCAGCAGGAGGGAGGAAGTGGCTAATGGGCCTCCTGAAGGGCAGATATATTCTTTCACTGTGTGTCTCTCTCATGGACTGGTCGAGAGGGTAAAGGACTTCAAGTCACAGAACTTTTACAATTAATTCAGCATTTGCAGGAAGTTGCTCCCTTGGCAGAGTTTTGAGTCGCGGGAAGTTTCTCAGTGCATGCTGTCCCTTTGGTGGGCAGGCCTTTTCCCTCTGAGCAGAGAAAATACCTATTTATGCCACAGTCCCTTCGAAGGCAGTAGCTGCTTCTCTCTCTCCGAATGTTCACTCAGTTCCCAGCGTCTCCAAGTTCCTTGTGCGGTTTTTCATTGAGGAAAAAAAAAACATTGACTGCTCTCTTCATGGAAGGCATCATACCACTTACATTGTGGTTTTGATTTTAAGTATCTCTATTCAAGTATTATATAAAAAGAGAAAGGTGAAAATCTTACCACTGCAGAACAATGAAGCATCAAAAACTGAACACACTTGTGTAACCAGCACCTGTGTCAGCAAACAGGATGTTGTCAGCGTTCCAGAAACTCCCTCCCAGTCACTAACAGCCTCTTTCTTGCCAAAGGCCACTGCTGCCCCAACTTGTCCCTTAAGGTAGTTTTGACTGGTTTCGAACTTACATAAAATATAGATTCTGTTATGTCCATTTTTGCTCAAAAATACGCTTGTAAGATTCATGTATATGGTTTTATCATTTCCATGGCTGAATATTGTACTACTGTATGTACAATGATTTTACTTTAGTAGGGTGGACACTTAGATTGTTGTGTTTTTTTAATGACTATGGTACATAGTGCTATTATGAACATTATTGTCCATATCTTTAGGTGTATATATGCTCACATCGCTGTGGCATATATAGTTATAATAGATGAGGAATTTCTGAGATATCAGGTATGTTGCCACATACTTTTGCAGTGTGTTGTCACTTAGGTACACGCCCCGTTGTACGTGAGAGCTCCATGTGTCCACATCACATGCTCAGCAACCTTGCTCTTCTCGCTTAATTACAGCTATCTTGTGGTGTGTGCATGAAATTGCATGGACCTGTGGTTTTTGCATTTCTGTGATCACTGAGGTTAAGTGGCTTTTTAAAAATTTTTATGTGTATTGGTCATTTTGTACCATATCTTATGAAATATCTTTCAAGATTTTGTTGATCTTTTTTTATCTCCCACTCTTTTGTATGTATTGCAAATATCTTCTCCCATGCTTTGTTTTTTCACTAATGTACTAGTATTTTTTGAGTTCCTATTTATAATATGATCCATTTTTCAAACACTCATTTTTTAGTGCTTATGGGGATCCACTTAAAAATTGCTGCTTACCTCTAATTAAATCATGTATGTATTCCTGTCTTTTATAGGGGTTTTAATGTTTTACCTTCTGTACTTAAATCTATTGCACATCTGGAATTTATTTTTATGCATAATATAATATAGGAAGTCAAGTTCTAATTTTTTTTCCTAATGAATTTCCAATTATCTAAGCACCATTTACTGAAAGACTATTTTTTCTCCACTAATCTACAGTGAAAACTTTGTCATAAATCAAAGATCCACACATTTGACACTATTGCTGGATTCTCTATTTCTTCCATTGGTCAATTTACGTACTCTTGCACCAATACCCACACTACCTTACTACTATAACTATATAAAAAAATTGATAGCTTATTTTTTAAGTACTCTGGCTCTGTTCTTGTTAAAGTTGTATTAACTATTAGTTGCCCTTTGCATTTCCATACACATTTTGAAATCAGCTCGGCAATTTCTTAAAATATTCTTGATGACATTTTGATTGAGATAGCACTGAATCCATAGGCCAATTAGGAAGAATTGGCTTTTTAACAGTATTACATCTTCCAATCAACACATGTGGTAAATACCGCCATTTGTTTAGGCCATCTTTAATTAAATTTACAATGAGGCATTTTTTTAAATGTAGCTGGAAAGTCAATTTTTAAATTTTATCTCTTAAAACTGTATTGCTGGCATAGAGAAATATGTTGGTTTTGTATTCAGTGTATATAATAATTTACTGATTTCATTTTTTAATTGTAGTGGTTTTACCTATAGGATCTTTTGGGTTACATATGTATATGCTCATATAATTTTGAATAATGTTTATGTCATTTATGCTCAATTCTTATATATTTTCTTTCTTTAAATTATCACAGTGGATAGGAGTTCTAGGACAAAAGTAAATAGCAGTACTGTCTCTAACTTCCTTAACCCATTTTCAGACTTGAGAGAGACATATTTTTATACACCACCATTGAACAAAGCATTCCTATAAATTTTATTGCATATAACTTTAGTTAGAGTAATAACAATTTTTTTTAATTCTTAGTTTTCCCTGTTTATTTTTTCATACATGAAGTTTGATTTCTATAAAATGCTTTTATGATATCTATTGAGACTATCTTAGGCTACTTCCTGTTTTTCTTCATAGAGAATTTAAGTGATCATTTTTTAAATGTTAAACAAAATGTGCATTCCTAGAATAAAAGATTTTGTCTGTGATGTATTATCATTTTAAAACATCACAAGATTTAACTTGTTAACATTTGGTTTAAGTTTTTTACATCTAAATTCGTGTGAGGGGAAGCCGGGATGGCTCAGTGGGTTAAGCGCTCACTTTGCAGCGCCGGGGACCGGGGATCATGTCCCGGCCCCGGCCCGTGCAGAACCATGTGCTGAACTGGGAGCTCCCTGAGTTTAGTTCTCTCTCTGTCTCTGTCTCTGTATATCTCTCTCTCTCCCTGTCAAAAATAAATAAATAAATAAATAAATATAAATTCATGTGAGAGAATGGCCTGTAGTTTTCATTTTTGCATTCTCATTGTCTGGTTTTCATATCAATACCTGGGCTACCTATGCATGCATTTTAATTGTCTTTTTTGTTTTTCTTTTCTTCTTTGTAACAGTTCTAGGACCATTGCTACTTGTAATTGAATACAACATTTTGTAAAGGCTTTGAATTGATACTATTTTCTCTGGATGATCTTTATTTTCTGGTGGCCAGGTAGATAAAGACTATAATAGATAACATTATTGCTCTCAGTGTTTTAGCTTAGTTAAGGGTAGCATGCAGACTTTGGAAGGTCTAATATACTTATGTTCTATCTTTACTTCCAGGATGTAGTCTTTCTTGGTTTTTATCAGCTGAAAGCCTGGCTTGTTTACCAACAACTGTTCCACTGAAATTCAATTTTTAGCTCTTCAGCATTGAGCACTGCCAACATCTCTACATAGCTTTTTAGCCTCTTAGGAGCAGCAGTCTTACTAAATTTTTATATCTCTTGGTCTAAGCCACTTGGATGCTTTGCATGGAAAAGTGGCTCACTTCTCTGTGCTTCTTGTCCCTCCATGATCTGGGCTTTTAATGACTGAATGTTTTGATAGCACCAAGACCATTTGGTTCTCTGACCCTGAAGACTATCAATATCTCTAATCAGGACTTCTGCCTGTTAATTGTGACTATAGCTTGCCTTCTTGGCCTTTCTGTCTACCCCTCTTCTGAACTGACAATTGTCTTGACAGGAAACATGATGTAACATATGAGGCTCATGCTAATGAGCACCTTTTCTCTCTGGAATATTGGCTGCTCATGTCCTGGCTACCTTGGTATTTTCAGGTGTCCTTAAACAGATTTTTTTTTTCCTTTCTTAATCCAGCTAGTCAAGTTGCTTTCAGTGGGCAGATTGTTCTGCTGCAATGATGAACGACCTCATCAGAACCTGAATCAGAATGAACAATCAAATTCTGAAATGAGAAAATTTCTTGTCATTTATTAGCTATGGTCTTGCCTCTAAACCTTAGTATCTACCTTTATAAGACTTTATTAAGCTTTTGAGAATCAGATATCTCTTTTAAGCCTAAATATCAATGGCCTGGGAGTCCTGTTGGACTATATAAATCCTAATCTATACCAAGTATCACTCCCCACATCTAGCTTCAGAATGGAGCTCAATTTTCTTAATGATATCTTCAGAATCTGAGTTAACTTCCTTCAGACCGAAGCAAGCTCATAGTACACACACACACAAACACTCCTCAGCACAGACACAGGCAGCATCTAAATATCCCCTTTAAACAACTAAGAACAGTGTATGTGTATGTGAAATGGGAATTGCAAAACAATAAAGCCAACAAACAAAATAGCAGGTCCCAGAGTCCGTACACCCTGCCTTTCAGGAATCTTCTCTAGGCGCCAACCTAGTGCTGTATTGCAGTAGCCAGTGGTCTTTCATGCGGGCTTACCCTGAGCATGTCTCTTCTACTCATCACCAGATCCTAACTCCCTCAGCATCACAGACAAGAACAGAACCGTTTTCCTCAATGGAAACTTGTGGGAAAACACAATCTCATCCATGAAGATAGCGTTTTACATTATTATGTGGAGAAATTCCACTCCTCAGTTACCAGAATATAAAATTCACAATACAGTCTTTAATTGAACTTCAATTCACATTGAAGTTTCACGGCCTGCCCACTCCCCTCCACACAAAGAAGCAGTCTGCTCTCAAACATAAATTCAAATCTTGACTCTCAGGAAAACATTTTTAGTAATTAAAGAACAACTTTCATCCTCATGAAGTTAACAGGCAGTTTTCCCACTGCTGAATATTAGAACGTCGGTATAACTAATATTCAGTCTAAGACAGGCATCTCGTGACATCATAGGCTTACCAAATGAAGGAAGGAAATAAAATAATCTCAATCAAGACACCAAGTGACTGGCTACTCATGTATTTCCGTGTTTACCTTATTCCATCGCCACATATCCAAACAGAGCTTAGCATGTAATAGGTTCTCACTAAATGAGAACTAACCAGAGTGTAAGAGCTCAGGCTGATTCCACATACATGTGCTGTTTCCGCAGCACCCAGTGGTTAACCTTGACCTCTTACCTGGCAAATGAATGTGTTTAGAAAGGACCTAAAGGCCAAGTCATTGTTCAGTGACCTGAATTGTGAATGTTTTCATGAGCAAAGTTGGTAGATTCAATGCACCAAAATCATATTGCAGGTCAGAAACAATTGTTGGACATTAATTATGTGTCAGCCTGTGAAAGTCCACTCTGTGGTCTGGTAGTTCATAAATTGAGTCTGTTCAGCCAAGCTCTAAAATCAAGCAACGATTCCTGTAGCTGTGTTGTTTTGATATGAATGGACAAGGATAAGTAATTACAAGGACATAATTGGCAGCTCAGTTTAAAACAAACAAAAAAACCTCTTATAGAGGACTTCAGTGTTGTCAAACAAAAACCAAGGGCCTCCACTCAGGGATTGATGGGAGTAGATATAGCCCAATCCTCCAATGTGAAATTTTTAGCTATAGGCAAAACTGCATTTTTAAAAAAAATTTGTTTTAAGTTGGTAAGAAGCATGAGAAACTAAATAAAATAGCCATAGATTATAAATTAGAATAATTTCTAGAATCCATCTGCCCTACTTTCCTCTACTTTTTAATATAACTTTGGAGTGCCATTTATCATTTTAAAGCTGTGATTTCACATAATGGTTCTGGAAATGAGCTGCTAGAAGCCTAACTTGGCTAACTTAATTGTTAGCAACTATCAATTTAAAATAGATTAAGGCTCTTGCCTTCTTCATTTGACTCTGGTATGCTTAAATACTGCAAATTAGGAAAATTCAGGTGACCTAACCTTGCAAGTACTCTATTTCTTAAGATCAGGTTAGTGGTCACTGGCCAGTTCTTGTCCTGTGTTTGAGGACAAAACACGCTGTGAGCCATGAATCCTTTCACCCTGGAAGGTGACAGCTGTCGCTCTCTGTTCATTAAACACAGTATCTTCTAAAATACGAATATGACAAAATAGATCAAACTAGACATAGGTTAAAGATAACCATCCAATAACTGTAGGTAAGTGATATCTATTTTCTTGTAACATTTTTGAAATTTCACCAAATCAAAATGATCAGTACAGTACAAAGAGAATAGGCTTCTTTATATAACAACAGCGATGATGAGAAATACTGATACTCATGCCATGTGAGGTTAGGGACGTTGAGGATCCTAAGGACAGAATTACGATTTTAAAAAGGATTTCTTCATATAATAGAATTCAATCAGCTTCTCAGGGTTAAACTCTGGAACCCTTGGGCATACCCCAATAAATTCTCCGATTGTCATCCAATTACTCCTGTCTCACTATCTGTAAGTTCCCCCATCAAGGAGCGTAGCACGCCCATCAGACAATCTTCCTACAGTTGGGCTGGCGAACCCTGAAAGGTGGATCTCAGCCTTTTTAACTGTGTACTGTTAAGATCAGAGATAGCAATTAAATTTTAGAACACAAAGTAACCGCTCTCCAGAGAGTTATTTTGAAACAAATTCTAAAGCCAAATCTGGGGTCAGTAAGTGGAGTCACTTGGCAGTGAACTGTAAGGGTGTAGGAAGGGAAAATGACATCATGAATGACAGACATAATTTTCATCCCCGATATGAAGTGTTATTTCCAAACAAAGGTTTGGAACAACCCAAAGAAATGCAATATGTTAAAGAGTATGGCAAACAGCAAAAAATAAGCTCACTCAGTAAATAAATAACTTTTTTTCATTTTAGCTAAAAGATCAAGGGCATTAAAAGTTCACTACATTTTACTAAACACAATAGTCGTCTTACTGAGGACAGCTTTCACAAAGTGAAATAGTAATTAAGCACTTTATTATTATAGTCTGTTTTTGTTTAAAACCATTTGCATAAAGTAATTGTATATTTTTCATACTTGGAAGGATCTGGCAGTGTTAGTATATGTTACAGAGAAATGTTTGAAAATCTGTAGACTTATAATATATGCCAATCAGTAACTTTAGAAAAAATAACCCTGCTTACCTGGAATCACTTAAATGAAAATATCAATTTGTCTTTTCTGAAGGTAGCAGTTATGAGAATAAGCAAATTAATAAACTCCTAGTAGGACAGTTATTAGGCATTTAAACTAAGGGTTTCATCTATTGACATTATAGTATATTTATTTTTATAACCATCTTTAATCCTATTTTTTAAGGCTTTCTTTTCTTTGAAGTCATCTTTCTAAGTGATGGTCTGAAACATGAATTACTGTTCTGAGCAAAGCCTAAGGTGAGGAACAAAATATAGTTCAATTATTTGTTACCTAACATATAATGAAAGCTAGTATCAAAGAGTCTCTTAATGTGACTTAAAAGTAAGTGACTCCATGAAGGAAAAGCTTTGGCTAATTATGCAGGGCAGGCATCACTACTTAATTGTAGGAAAAAATGAAGAGTATTATGGTAGACAGGAAGAGAATATGAATATTTAACCATCATTATATTTTCTTTGAACTTATTTTCTGAACAAATGTTTAGTATGCGATCTCAAAAACTTGTTTCTTCAGAACTAAGATGTCTCCTTCCTGCCTGTATACATTTCTTCTTGTAATTGAATTTGTTGAAACAAAATAGATAATAAGGGCATATTCCTTGGCCCAAATTCTGTATTAAAGAAACATACAGAGCTAGGCATGTAGTCTCAAAATGTTAGAATTAACTAGTTACCATTTAGGCAGTTAGCTTCAGTGTTTATCTTTGTAGGTAAGGGAACTATGATAAATTGAGCTTAATTAGGAGCACAGAAAATAAACATTAGTGCTCTCAAAGAGTAGTAATCATCTAACAAAATTCTTGTATAGCAACATCTCCATTTCCCTCATTTGGGAGAGTACTTAAACACCAACAGTTTGCTGCTAAGCATTTGCATATGAGGATATTTGACTCTCAAAATCTACGTAAAGATACGTATAATCTGTGTAAATCATTTTTTCATATTAAGAACTTTCACAACCAAGTGTATTTATTAAGCATGCCCATGGTAGGTGTTGTACAAAATTATATACTCAATTCAACTATTAGATACAGTTTTGATTGAACTAAATGATGCTGAGTGACTGATAAATACAAGCACAGTTCATTTTATTGTGCTTCAAAGATTTTGCATTATTTTTCAAATTGAAGGTTTGTGGTAAATCTGTGCCACATCTATATGCAGGCACCATATTTCCAACAGGCTCTGATGATGTTTAAGTATTTTTTAGCAATAAAGTATTTTTTAGTTAAGTTATGTACATTGCTTTTTTAGACACAGTGCTATTGATCACTTGATTGACTACAGGATAACATTTTTATGCACTGGGGAACCCAAATACTTTGACTCTCTTTATTGAGATGGTGTGAAACCAAACCTACAGTATCTCTGACGTATGACTGTAGAGGTTTGTCCTGGAACTCACGTCGTAATTATCATAGATTTGGAGTTCATTGCCATTGAAGAGACACACAAAGAGAATGATTCTCTGAGTTAGGAGCCAAAAGACTCCATTGAAAATGACCTCTTTCTAGCTGAGTTATATTTAGGCAGGCTCCTTAAACTTAATCTCAGCTGCCTCACCTTTCAAGTGATAATTATATTATTTAGCCCTTGATAGAGACATGATAATTACTTGAACAAAAGTGTTTCAGAAAGTGTTTGCCATACAAAAGAAGGATTAATAATCTAATTCTTTCATGCTTGGCAGAGACAGTGTTATAATATAGAACAAAAAGTACCTATTTAAGGTCAGCAATGGGCTACGTGATCAGAAAATCTTATTTGCGTAGGCTGTGACTACCTTGATTTTGGTCAAGAAGAGTTTTTTTAAATGGAAAGTATGGGCAGCCTGGGAACACGTACTGTCATCTTCATGTCTATAAGACCACAGCAGCCTTGGCCACTAACATCTACTGTCGCCTATCACTGTTCATTACTAGTCAAGTGAGAGCTATGACTTGTCTATACCAGTCCTGGTAGAGCACCTCGGGGGTGGGCACATTCAACCTGGCACTACATCAGCTCAACTGAGAGGGTCACTACTGGCACACGGTCTCATTTTCATACCGGCAGTTTCATTAAATTCAAAGTGTTCTTAGGAGCTACTTGGAGTTCAAACGTTCTTCAGTTTCAGGATAATTTTGTACTTTATTTACATATTTCAATTATTCTCCAATGCTGTCTTCTTGTTGGAAACAAATGGCTCTCTGCTCAGTTTCTTTAAAAATATAGTGACATTAATGCTTCACCATTCAGACGTGTTCCTAAGTGAGCCTGCGTTAAAGACTGAATCTTCCCTGAAGTTGGGGCCTTGGGTCTGCAAAGTAACTGTGCAGTTTTTCGAAAGCCATGCCTCCATTCAGTTTCGGCAGTGGGAGATGAATGAAGCTCCATTTGCCATCTGCTCAATCTAGCTTGGGTTCTGAAAAATCAAACTTCATGAATAAACCCATGATAAGCATTCTTTTTTTTTTTTTTTTTTCTTTCCTAGTGCTAAATGCTGTGTCTTCAAATTCTTGCAGTGATAGCTGAAAAGGTAAAGTGTTTTAGAGACACGGGGAGCACTACAAACTTGAGTCTCAAGAGAACACTGCAACATGAAAAGATTCCCAAATTGAAAGAGCTGCTTATTAAATGTCTCCAGCTATTTCCCCGCCTGGCCCACCGACTTCATTAAGAGAAAAATCAAGCTCCATATTCTACTTCAAATGACCTATTTTCCTCCAACATCAGTGCTTCTCAGCTTCTCCAGCAATAGCCTCCCCAAACAAAGCAGGCCCTGGGGAAGAATGGTGATTTCAGAGAAACATCTTCAGTCCAATCAGACACAGAATTAATAGGTTTGAATTAATGCAATCGTCTCTCATGTTATATTCCTTGAAATATATTAACCAGTACTCAAAATCATCAGGTAAAGCACTTAATTTTATTTCTTATAAATCTCTTAGGAAGTTGACAAGTCAGGGAGCTGTTTCCTGCCATTCTCCTAGCACATGTGCACCTCGTCCAGTTCTACCTGACTTCACTCCCTGCCCACCATTGTGTACTTCTCACCAAACGTGGAAGCTCATTTTGAGAAGTAAAACCACAAATGTTTGATACTTGATGGCATAAACACGAAGGCTATTTTTCATATTGATTACTTCCTCCTCTTTATCAATGACCTTGATATACCAAGTTCAGATCTTAATCTCTCTTGTCTAATGTGATGAAATGCAGGGACATCAATCTTCTCTATGACTTGAACAAACATTTGAAATATTCTGTTTTTTATAAACCTCGGCTTATCATTATATATTGCCAAACTGATGGCAAATGACCTGACCATTTCCATGTTTCAGACAAATGTTTCAAATTCCTTCCTGAAAATGGTTAGTGCTCGCTAGTTTATAAATACTAGTTAATTGTGTTGAAGTGTTTCATAATTTAAAAATATCTTATGACGTTAGGACTGTGGGATGAAACAGTTGGGCATAATTTGACTGACTGTATCCTGGGTGAACTTGTGAGTTAGAAAGAATAGATCTAAAGTTATATCATTGACTAAATCTTTGCCAATGATGTAATCTCTTTAAAATCGGTTTCCCCACTCATAAATTTTGGATGATGCAATCTACTATACCCACCTCAATAGATATTATGGGGATTAAATGGGATACTTATGTTCATTCTGCAGCCTAAAATATATCTATGTAACATGACATCTATGTATCTATCTGTTAATATGCAAAAGTGTGGTTCAGGATCTTGATATTAGTCATTGATTAAACAATGATGCCTATGGTCTACTTTTAAGTTACTGCTTCCTCTGTAAGAACAAAGTGGGTCATAAAAGGAGTGATTTCCTGGGTTTAAATCCACTCACAACACTTACAAGCTGTGTAGCCTTAAGCAAGTTGTTTAAATTAGCTAGATTTCAGCTTCCTTATCTGGAAATGGAGATGATAATACAAAATACCATCTGGAGGCATGGTCACAGCTGTGATAATGTACACAATGGACTATAGTGACTGGTACATACCGGTAGTATAATATTATATTAAGTATAAGTTCTTAATAAACAATAGTTGTTGGCAATGAACAGTAGTAATTGTGGTCATAGAAAATGGTATCTATGTTTTTGACTAACAACACGTTTATAAAACACCAAATTGTAAAACATAGTATTTTTCGTGAAAATAATTAAATGCTATTCTCATCATTAAAGAAGAAAAGGATTCCAGGGAAATAACTGAACCATCAGATTTATAAGATATAGAAATATAGTGCTTAGAGTAGAGTGATAAAACAACAAAACTGTACATTTGCAGCCCACATTTGCTGAATTTTGGAGGGAAAACATCTATTTTACAGAAAGCAAATGGAAATAATACACAAAGATGGTGTTTTGTATCAAAGACATGGCGAAGTTCAAGACCATGAAGACACAGCCACAACTCTCTGCTCAGCCTAGCCTCATGGCGGTTTACTGTATTCCTGTCTGCAACAAAACCTGTATGTAGTTTATATGTTTCTATAGAATATAGCTCTATAGAGGACACCTAAGGGAATGTGGAATCCTTCTTCAGTTCCTCCTCCCTAGGGAACTGGATAGAATCCGTATCAAGAATAATTATGCAAAACCTCCCTAGGCTGAACTGCACAGTGTTCTCTGTTTACTTAGTCAGGAGTTTCTGCCACTATCCTTAGAAACCACATTGCCAGATTTTGGTTTTGGATTACATATTTGCTCAAATCTTCATTAATTAGGAAATAGAAGATGATAAAGAATTTTCCTTTCTAATAGCTCTTAAAAATTCTCACTTTGACCATGGATTGCTACAAGACATTTTCAACTGGACCTATTGTTTCAACATTCCCATTATAGAGAAAGTGGCTGATATGGTTAAAGTCCCTTTAGGGAAAGGATTTTTCCCTGCTTGGAAGTAAGAATAACAGCATCTTCCCAGTTGCATAGAGTGATGATTCACATATCACATTTTTAACTATTCTCTTGAAAAAAGTAAGTTGAATTCTAGTGTTAAATTACACTGTATATAATATCAATTGGCTTTCCCAAATGAAACATTAACATTTAAGATTGCATTCAAGAATATAGCTGTGGGAAGGGTCAGATAGTCATAAGGGATCCTAAGCTGAGGGGTGTGGCCTTGTGCAAACACTATGTTCCTTTTATCCTTCCTTACCCTTCCTACCACCAGCATCTCTCTCCCCAATTTAAAGGTATTTATACACCATAAAAGCCATAAAGCCAATTTCTTGGCATTTTAACCTACTTTCAAGTCTTATTGATTTTACAGGAAGTCATCCTATCAATCTCAGTGGAGAATCTTGCTTTTGTTTTATTTGTTGTTTAGTGTTACCAGAGGTAAATCTTGTCCCCCATCAGAAGCCATCGCCACAGTTACAGAATGCAAAGGGACATGGGTGGCTTCAGCATGATTGATTTTTCCATTTGAAATTGGCACTTCCTGTTAGAAACTTGTGATTTTAGATTTGGAAATACATTTTCTTTAATGCACAAAACCTGAGAGAAAAACATGCTGAAAACGTGAGACCTTTGCATTTCTCTATGAGCATTTTCTCAGAATCCTCCTTTTCTATCTCACTTGGAGATAGTGACTCTGTTCAGTCCTGAACTTCAATGTATTCCTTGGCTTTCTTTTTTTTTTTTTCTGTAGTAGTCTTGTAGCAATTGCTCTCTTTATATATCTATCTATATTTATATATCTATATATCTATCTATATCATTTATATCTGTATAATCTATATCTATCTATATCTATCTATATCATCTATATCTAGATCTATCATCTATATCATCTATATCTCTATACGTGGCCTGCCTGGTAAGTATCGAGCCATATAACCATACTCATTATACTGACAATGGCTAGATGTTTTTCCGGACAGCCTGTAATTCTACATTAATTTTATTCAGTCATTTATTATTTAGCCTATTTCCTCTTGTATATTTTGCTTTTTTGGCATAATTGGTAAATGTCATTCTTCTTCCCTCTACCTCACGTGGCTGGCATAAACTCTTCATTTCTGCCGCTGACTGCACTTAGCTCTTTCATGCATATTAATTGACTATTCATTGAAATTGGCATGCTACTCTCAACCATGCCCCTTTATGACATTCTATTCCCAGAAAAACTAACAATTGATCAATTGCTTTTGCAATGATCTTTAAAAACAAACAAAACAAAGTGAAAGCTATTACTAATGTTTAAATGTCCACCAGGAATCAGGAACCTTTGGCCCACTGACTTAATTTTATATGACTGAGATGTGAGGCTCATTAATGGATCCTAATAAATTTTTCCACTAATAGGATCTGAGCATTATCATGTTTAAATTGGACACAAGAGCCCCTGTGAACAGAAATTAGTCAACATTCTCAATTTGAATGGGAAACAAGCTCACAGCCCTGTTCAACACTGATACTGAAAATGAAGGGACCTCTCTTTCTTTTTATCTAATCAACTCAACTCTCTCCTTCTGCATCAGTCAGAATTCATGACTGAATCTCACAAATCCACTGTATTTATAGTTTACAGAGGGGTATTTCTAAAAAGATAACTCATAGAATGGTTGGGAAGAGTAAACAAATAGACTGTAGCCTGAGACTTTAGAAATGTTCTCCAAAACCACATAGCAAATCTGGGCCACTAAGAGAGCTGTCATTTCTATCATGATGTGAAACTTAAAGTGTCTAGAAGCTTCTTTCCATGTTAGCTAGTCACCACTGCTATCACTGACTCTAAGAACACATCTCTTTCATTCTTATCAGTGGATATTCTGCAACCATCCACTCTCTTTTCAGGACCCAAACAAGTTTCACACAAGTTCATCTAACATTTGGAGCCTAAATGATGTCCTGAACAACCTGAAAATCAATGTGTAAATACATAATGTTTCACTCTCCAGTAACTTTGCAGAGGAAAACGTGGTAGGACAGGGTTGGAAGGTATTAGATAAACTTCATCCCTGCCTTCTTCAGGTCCATGTATGCCTCCTGTGTCTTTTGCCTCCACCTCTATCCCATTTCCTCTGTCCTGTCTCTAGTTTTGTGTTCTCCATTCTCAGAGTCTCTTATTCACTCTCGTTTATCTCAGGATTTGTGTCCCTTTTCTACTTTACTCCACCAACAGTGGTTTTTCTTTTTTTCTCTCCAGTTCTCAGCATAATCTAAAACTACATATTTTATATATATTTTAGAGATTTTTAAAATACTTATTGAACATAATTTTAATTATTTCATTGTTCATCTAAGATAGAGTGAGGTGAATGCGTTATATAGTTTTTAAGGAAAATTTCCACTTAGGTTGCTTTTCTATAATGAAGTAGGGTAAATGACAACCTACTGAAGTGGGAAGAGTAAGACTCCAGTCAGTGATCCAACCTTGTCACATATTATTCTTAATCTCTGTAGGCCTCAGTTCCCTAGCATGGAAAGGAGAGAGAATATCTTGGAGCAGGGGTGGGCAAACTGTGGCCTGCAGGCCGCATGCGGCCCGCTACAGGTTTTTTTGCGGCCCGCCAAGACATCAGATTTTTATGATACAATTTATATCTTTTCTGAAATGCAAAGTTAACTAATCAATGCAATCATTTAAAAAGGTGTGGCCCTCCGCTAATCTTCGTTTCCACAAAGTGTCTCCTGAGCCAAAACAATTGCCCACCCCTGCCTTGGAGAGATGTCACAAGTAGTAATTCTATAATCCTTTAGGCTGACCAGACATGCCATTATTAGTAGGACAGAAAACAATAGTACTGTCCCATTTAAAATGGTATGTCTGGTCAACCTGCCTTTAAAGTACCTGGCAAATCATAGGTCTCTATAGTCATAAGTGCTCTAAGTTATTGATCCCCATACTCTTCACCCCCACTCCAGGGTTAGCTTTCCATATACAAACACATACATGAGCTCTTCTTTGCTTACTTGTTTAAGTACCAGAGAGAAGACTGTGACACTTCAATTTTCCTTCCACATCATTTAGAAACATTTGTGACCACAATAGCTGTATAGTTTCTTAAAGAAATGTATTTGGGTTCCAAAAACACACCATAACTTCTCAGTTGTCAATACCATTTACCCTAGAATTTAGACAAGTAAAATTTATACCCATATTCTTGGATACAAATCAAGATGTTATGCCAGGGATAATTTTACAGAGGAGACATAAATTTGAATATTAATTGAGTTATGCATTTTAATAATGTCTTCTTTTTTTTTTAAGAATAGTGATAGTATACCTGGTATTTTAATGAACTTATATCCTAACGCTTCAAAATTCATTAGGTTTCTGTTTAGAAAATGACACTGTGAGCTTGCATTACTTTTCCAACACTGCTAAGAAAGTCAGGGAGGAGTACTATATATGAAACTCAGCCTGCTTATTCTCAAAGCACTCCTTTATCTGTGAGTTCATATCATCCCCGTGGTGATCATCATGGCTGAATGGCCACCGTGAGATAAATCAGTCCTGTGAGACTAATTCTATTTGGAACATGTCAGATCTTAAAGCCAGATACTGTCTATTGCAATCTTATCATATTATATAATTTTATTATAGGAGAAAACAAACAAACAAAAATTCTGCTAGCCCCGCTTCAAATTGGCTATGAGAATTTAAAATTATCTGAATGTTTGTATATTGATGGCAATGTTTATAAATAGTTCTTAAATCATCTCTAAGACTATTTCATATCTTGAGCCATGTGATAAATTCCACTAAAAGAGCTTAAAAAAAATTTATTTATTTTTTTGCCTTTAGCAGAGTGCTTTTTAAAACTATGATTTATTTTATTGGTTGAGAGAAGGGGGGAGGGGAGGAGAGGGGAGGACCCAGAGCAGTCTCCATAGTTGTACATCATTAGCTGTGACATAGCTTCATACCACACAGGTGGATGTGGGGCCGTGCAGGGTGGGAACTGAACTGGGGGCCTCCCACATAGGAGGTGAGAACCCTTATCACTGTGCCAATCTAGGTGGTTAGCAGTTGCTCCATAGTTCAGCATATGGATTTGCATGGGCCAGGGCCGGGAATCTTTTTAATGGATGATTAATATTAATAGTCAGTTGCATACAGAAAGTGTAGTATACAAAATGTAGTTACACAGTATTATGTTCTTATAGGGCTAATACCTTTCTAGGATTTGACCTTTCTTATGCTTGAGAAAGTGTCGTTATTCTTGAGTTAATATATGAGGGCTCTCTGGAAAGTATCCAGCCATGTACTATGAAAAATAGAGGCATTTATGGCTGGATTTCTTCCTGACAGCCCTCAAATATTGGGGAACAAAGCTAAAGAGTTCTCTGAGTTGAAATGCTTAAGAAGCCTGTGTTTGTCTGACTCATGAGTCAATATCTCCTATTTACACTTATGGTAAGTGTGTGTGATGGACAACATTGTTTCCGATCAGTGGTGCATTCACCCAGATACGCAGTTAGCCAGACTGAATTAACCCCAAATCTGTGCACTTATGTTTTGAGGGGGGGGGGAACAGAGACCTAGATGAATTTGTTGTCCTGATATATAATATTTGAGAGAATGGATTTTAGAACTCACTAGATGAAAATCTGATGGAATTGCATTATTTATCAGACACATGCTATCTTTCCTGTTCCATCCTGGGTAGTCTGGATCTCTTTGGAATGTCTCTGTCATGGGAAGTTGGCCAGTACTTACAGGAACTCAGAGAAAATGAAGTTGAGTAACAGAGCAGATCTCAAGCTACCTGCCTAAACAACACATGACTTTGGATTGTTTCCTAAGCACTGGTAGAACTGGGAAAACAAGAGAATGCAAGTAACCCATTAGCAGAAGTAAGTGAAGGTTTTTTTCTGACTAACAATGTTATCAAAATAGAACTTCTTGTAGGGAAAAGTGAATCTACAGAAACCAAGTTTGCTCCATCCATTTTCTTGTTTTAGGGATTCATCCTTAAGCAGTAAAAGATCACCAAAGGAGTTCTCATTTATTGGGATCTCTCCACCAGACAAAAAAGTGTCATTTGGAGAGTGGAAACGTTTGGTATCCTGTGTTGCATGAAAGAATTTGAACATGTACCAGCCAATCTTCTTTTCTGATAATTTAACAGCACTTCAAGTTTCCACAATTTCAACAATGTGGGTAAAAATAGGAACAGCTTGTAAATTATTAAAGTTACCTTTTAAAATGAAGACTGATTTGGAAAGCAGTTTGCATTTTCCTTGGGAGCCTTTCAAACAGCTCTAGGTAACTTATAAACACATACATTGTAAATGTATTATTTAAAGAAAAAATCTAGATGTTGGCATTAAATACCCCTGACTACTTTCTCCTCTTCCATGTTTGTGCAACATGCAGAACTGAATTACCATGTTGGAGACAACAAGTGCAGTCCTTCAAGGTGAAAGATAATAGTAGACAATACAAGCTTATTCATCCAGTTCCTTTAGCCAAGGAGATCTAAGTTGTTTAGAGGACCATTGATTCTTATAACATTCCACAGAGGCAGCAAGCAGGTTCTGCTTTCCTGGTATTGACGTAGAAACTGAAACAGTGACAACTCAAGTGAGGAACGTTCTTGATGGCAGTTGATACCCAAATCACTGGGTCTTGATAAGTAGTTAGAAGCTGGCAAATCCTGCACCAAATTTTTCCTACATGTTTTGTTGCCAACTTTAAAAATTGGAGCATTTCACTAAAAACCCATGTTTTTGGCTTCATGTTAAAAGTGGAAAGTTCTAGTAACACTAGGGTACACTCCCACGTGGCAAACATCAGTTAGATTTGGGCCCATTAGGGGAGCAGGCACTGTCCTCATTTGTCCTGCTTCATTTTTTTATTCTCTCTCTGTGTCCTGTGGGCATTTGTGTTGGGGACACCATGTTACAAATCCTATGATTTTTACAATCAACTGAAAGGGTGGTTTTAAATGAGAGTCATGCTCACAGCAACTGTCCTCCCCTAATGAGTCCATAAGCTCCTTGAGGCAGGAACTGTGTCTTCTTCACAGTTTAGTCTTCAGTGCTTAGAACGGTGACTGTCTTGTAATCACTGGGGCATCAACACGTGTTGAATTAATGAAAGGATAAACAAATGAAGGACATAATATGACATTTGAGTCAAGCCTTTTGTTACTGGCCCTGTTTATGCCAGGAAACGTTCTCTGTCGACGAAAAAAGGACTTGAGAGGTTCTCCAGAATTGAACTTTGTTGATTGATTTTGCATTTTTGTAGTGATCAGTGTCTGACACAAAGAGTTCATTGTAATTGGGATTTCAAGTCAGGCATCAAAGGTGATAAAGTGTGGCCAAAGAACATAACAAATATGTAGATGAGTGAAGTATGGTGAGAAGTAACATTATACAATGGTCTGTGAGAGCTGGGGTGGAGTGGGGTGGGGTGGGGGTGGTTCTAAATCCAGACGTGCTGCTGCCCTTTTCCATCTAGTCTATCATTGTAAGAGTAGTCATTCACTTTAAGTTTATTCTCTTTTACTATGGGTTTTCCCCACCAGAACTTCTGAGAGTCAATTTTGAATTTCCTTCTGAAGGTAATGTTCTTTGTGAAACTTGAACTACCAGATAACCTATTTTTTAAATGTCAGAATTGGAGCCAAAGGGGATTTTTCATCTCCAAATCTCAAATGAACAGTGAGAACCATAGTTGCTTAGGTAGATGTTACACGCAAAATCATACTTTATCTTTTGTAAAACATAGACGTAAGAATTCAGCCAACATAGAGGTTTCAAAGAAGAATCTGGAAGTCATTTCTTTATGACCTCCAACCATATACAGGTACACACATCTGGATTACTATTCCTGAAGAGAGTCACTATCCACAATTTGATATACCAAAAACATATTTAAATAAGCTTTTACTGCTTTGTTAATTCTGAAAATAGTTGTTCAAAATAATATACAATTTGACCATTTGATTGAAAGATAAGGGAAAGAGATGCACAAAGTTGTTATTACTTTCAAATAAAGTCATTGTTTCAAATTTTACAGTTAAATTAGTCTGCTCATTGGAGGCTAAATAAGTCTCCAATAATAGCTCGCTGAAGGAATTATGATTCACTTACTTGCAGTGGAAGTTTTTCCCTTTTCCGTTCTGAATACAGAGTAAATCACTAGGCATACTGATAAAAAACAGGCTCATGCAACTGCGATTGTTGTTTAAGTAGCTTAATGTTCCTCATAAAGGAAACCGCTTCCTGTCAACATTATCATTAACTCATAAGAATTCCAATTTAAAGATGATCAAAGAAAACGAAAGTTCCCAAAGACTATTAGATCAACTTCTAAATAGCAGGAAGAGAATAAACTTTACTTTTCAGTGAGAAAGTGCATAAAATAGACGTGAAAGTTCATTCTAAAATTAAAAAATCTATAAGGGTATTAATTTGTGTTAATTACTTAATATTCTATATTGTATATTTTTTCTAGTTTTGTTAGTGTATTCAGAAATTAATAATTATAATGAATAATTCCCCAGTGTATTAAAATTATATATTAAATAAAAATGATAGCCTAGATTCCCAGCCCACCAATATTTGTCATAATTGGAGGAATATTAAACTAACAATAGTTAGCACCAAAAAAGAAAAGAAAAGAAAAGAAAAAAACAAAATTTTTGTATGAGAAGAGAGGTAAGTAAGTAAATGGAAGTCTATTTGCAGAGAATACTTAAGAACCCTGAAGAAATGAAGCAAAATACATGGGTTCACTGGGAAATTATTTTTACCTCTATGAGGGTGTGGCTAAAAGAGTAGTGAGAGGCTGATAGAGCCGAAGTTCAATATTGTTCTACTTTTTCTCTGCTTAGATATTGACCTGAAAAGGACTGAAAAAGTTATATGATTTGCTCATAGAGAATAACAAAGTTCTATGTGCTTAGGTTTTTTCTTAACTTACTCATTGGTTTATTAAATATTTCCTGAGCTCTTTGTACAAATCAGGTAATGTTCCAGTAATTGGAGATACATTAGTGAAAAAGACAAAGTCATTTTGCCCTTGGTATTTACATTCCATTAGGGAAGAAAACAATAATTAAAAAAATAGACACATAAACAATAGGTGGTTTCCCTGGCTACAATGTCCTAGTTACCCCAAATCACCCAGGAGATATCGAGAACTGGGGCATAGAGATTTCAACACTGTCTGTGTGATACTAAATAAATATTGAGCCCTTTCCATGCACCAGGCACCGTGCAAGGTCAGTGATACAAGGATGGGCAGCAGAGACCTGACTGCTGCCTTCCTGTAGCTTCTGGCCCCTCATCTATAGAGTGAGGTGGACAGCAGATGGTCACTCAGAGCCCTTCCGGGTCTGATGTTCCATCCTGCTGCTGTGTACAGAGACAGCATGCCCTTCCTTCCCAGTTCCAAGCTCCGGACCAGGAGGGAAGCCTGGCTGGGCGAGATCAACCAGTCTGATAACAAAGGAATGAGATCAAAATGTTGTTGGAGAGTTGAGAGACCAGAGCGATGTCTGAGGGTGACTGTCTGAAGCCAGTCCAATAATAACACACAAACAAGCCCCTGCAGCAGGAATTCTAAAGAAGAGATCAGGACCAAGAGTCAGAGAGAAGGGCAGACAAGCACAAAAATAGCAGGGTGCATGAACCAGGAAGTTATATAGCTCCCGTGGACGGCTGACTGGCCTCTGCTGAGTGTCTACAGACGCCCAGAGGTGTTTCTCATGGGGTTGATTTCATTTCAAGGCCCCAAATACCTCAGAGCTATTCATTATTGTTTTTTGGTTTTTGTTTTTTAATGGGAGGAAGGCAGGTTGTTCTTCTCACCTGTCTAGGAACTTAATGTTGCTTTGTTTTTTTTCTAAAGGTGGCAAGAATGGTTTGGATCTTTGATGCAGCGGTGTCTTACAATGAACTAGGGAACAAGCTTTTTTTTTTTTTTTCTCTTTCTTTAATGATGTTGGAACAGACTAATCTGGTCTTTTTAAAGCTGTATCATCAGGGTCTGACATTATTATTATTATTTTTAATGATTTGGTTTAATATGGCAAAGTTAATTGACCCAGCAGTTCTCTATCCCACTATGCCCTCAGGACTACGAGCATATAAAATCATAAAGAGCAGAGACTGTGGCCTCTATTTCTTGCTCCCCAGAACCTATCATGTGGCGCTGTCCTCGGGTACTTAGGGGGTGATCAGAAATGTTCAGAAGATATTTTATGAGACATCGTTTTGAACATTTCACAAAAATTACAAAATCTCTATAAATGTTTGAGATAAGAATTTGTAAAACTTCACATCTTCCTAATATTTTCATTGGAAAGATATTAGTAAGTCCAGCATATTGTAATATAGTATCTTCCATCTTCTTCTTTTTTTTTTTTCTTTAATAAGTGAGAACCAACAATGCCATGCATGGCTTGTTTCAATAATATTCTTATCCACTGTGGTCTGAAGTTGGTTTTAAGTAAGGCACTTAATGTCTAACACTATTAAAATGTGCAAACCCTGGTTGCCTAAGGCAGACAGAATTTTAATTTGAATTTTAAGTGGAAAGTTAATTGTTTTATAAATTAATCAGTAACGTGGCTTGGCTCTGTTTGCCTGGTTAATTACTTCTTCCTGCCCTGTTAACTCCAACTTTACAAGAGAAAGTCATCTCTGGTGCTCCCATAGTCTCTGTTTGCTCACGAGGACCTATGTGTATGTGTGTTTTGCGTGCGTGTGGCCTTTTCACTCATAAATTTCCATCATATGATTTTTCATATTGAACAATGGTTTTTGTTGTAGGAAATGGAGACTCCTTATTTCTTTTCATCTTTCTCAGAAGGCTCTTGAAAAGCCACACTGTGCAGAGCAGTAGTCCAGAGAATGGCAAGCGATACAGCTATAATATAAGGGAATTATAGTTCAAGAACATGGAGCAATGCACAGTATTATTTTGGGAACAACAAACAAAGAGATCTATTGATATGTTCAGTCATTTTTTTCAGGACAAGGTGGTCAGCCAAATATAGTTAATTAACAGTGGAAAATAAGTAAGGTTGAAAACTGTCAACACAGTAGAAAAAAAAAATACACACACATACAAATCCAGAAAACAATAGAAACTGGCAACTGTGTGATTGGCAGAAGAAAAGATTATTTCAAATAGCTATGAGAATTAATAGGAACCCCAGACTGAAGAGTTGTTGGGTAAGGATTAATTGCTGTGAGGATAAGAATGAGAAAAATAAAGGCAGCTGGAGAGTGACATTGTGCGTTATCATTTATAAAAAGGTAGCATTTGCATGTGTCATATTGTTATCAGGGCTGCATTTAATTTAGTAAATTTAATTGCTAAACTTAAATCACACTCCTGATCATATTGACAGAAGAGAAATCTCCAGAGAGGAAACACAGTGGGTCAACATGCGCATGCTTTTCTTTCTTGGTCCTTGGTAATATTTTTACTCTCTCATAAAAGTGGATGTACATATTACAGACTAATCTGTACAGGATGCTGTGTCGTTCTGAATTAAAGCACAGCAAAAAATGTTATTAACCTGAAATTCTCTAATGATTACCACTATCTGAATTTTGCAGGCAAGTGAATCATCTCAATAGGGACAGAATATTACAGAAAGGTAGATAAACCGTTAACTTGAATTTTTCATCTCAGAATTTAAGCCCCTCTGTCCTTAGTAAACTTATTATAACCAATTTCCCCTGTATTTCTCATTTTCCATGACCTTTAGGGCACAATTATTTCACATTGTCATCAGGGTTAACTGGATCACTGTGTAATAAGAAACCTAACTGGATGCTCTGGCTTAGTTTCTGCTAGGGCACCCAGCTCCATAATTATTTATTGTGGACTGAGGGTTGGTTTTTCATTCTGATCCTAATCTTTAGGCTGGGGCAATTTCAATAGTAAAGTGTTAATATTTTTGAATTGAAGAAAATATGTTTGTGTGAAATAAGGTTCTGGTACAGCTCAGTGCTTGAGGAAAGAAAGGTTAATAGTACAAAACATGAACAGATATATCACTGCATACTGGGGAGGCAACTCCATGAAGACCCAGGCGCTCAAATACACACACCTACCCTGTTTCCCCGAAAATAAGACAGTGTCTTATATTAATTTTTGCTCCCAAAGACGCACTAGGTCTTATTTTTTTGGGGATGACTTATACGTATTTCAACGAGTGGCAAAACTATAAGTAGGTCTTATTTTCGGGGGATGTCTTACTTTCGGGGAGACACGGTATGTGTCTCAAGGTTGTCCATTTTTAACTGGATAATCAGCAATGGTACACATAGCTCCTAAAACATATGTTACACAAATTTAGAAAATAAATTTTGACTTGAATACCTACAATTTTATTTTTGGTTTGTGATTAGATTAATCAATTACCATATTTTCCGGCATATAAGACGACCGGGCGTATAAGACGACCCCTAATTTTACGGGGTCGTTTTATACGCCCGGTTGTCTTATACGCCGGAAAATACGGTATATAATTTCTTTTTCATTTTCCAATTCTGTTCATCATTCCCTTTCTCCAGATTGACAACTAAAGATATTTTTTTCTTTTAATCTGCTGAGTTGATTTCAATTCTTTTTGTGGATTGACAATGATTTCTTCAAGATTAGCCCATTTCTCTGTCTCTTACAAATCTCTAACCGACACAAGCCTGGAAGAGAAAATGCTAGATATTTTCTGTCCTTATAATGGACACATTGTAGGTTAATCGTTAACAGGTCAACAAACAAACAAACAAAAATTTACTGTAAATATCAAACTTTAATTATTTTTATTTCCAACATGTTCAGTCTAATAAAATAAAAATCACTTGGACTACTATACATTCCTTTTTCCTTTTTTAGAAGACAGTTGACTTTGGCACGTAGCTCTTCCCCTCCCAACCATGTACTATTTCTGTTTCCATAATTTCTATAAATGCTCAGATTTTTTGGACCATTAAACTTTCAAAATTTGATAAGTTAGTAGGAAACAGTCGCTCCCGTACTCATATTTAAGGTAGTACAAGGAAGCAGAGAGGAAGTAAAATTGTAAAAAAATAATAATTTTTATGATGTAAACATGAAAGGAATTATAGTACAGCTTGAAGTTTGGAAAGGCAGGCCGGAGGGCTCAAGGTGATCTTCAGAAGACAATCGCTGGTAGAATTTTCCTGTATTAAGATAATGTTTATTTTAGTAACACTGTTGTAATCATTATTTTGAGAAGAAACAGTTCAAATTGTGCTATGTTCAGCGGCTTCTGACTCCTTTTGCAGAGAAAATATTAAAGACAAGTTTAGTTAACACTTAATACAATTAAGTTCAAGGAGTATAGTAACCTAGTCTTATAAAAATGTTATTTTGAAACACCAGCCATTTGTATAGTCCCAGGACTCTTGTATCATCTGTAGGTTTCTAGTTGCTTCAGTTAAGAAGACAGAGCTACCAAGACAGAGCAAACAAAGAAGCCAACAATTCGTAAAACCATTCATCATTTAATTGCTATTGTGTTTGCTATATAAGGTCATATAGATTCATTTTATTCTGTTTTTACAAGTTTTTTTCTTATAAGCCAAGATTTAAATTCCAATAGGTACTTCCCCCCCCCCCTTATGTATTGTTTTTTCTTATAATTCAAGGTACAAACACCCATAGGTATTTTTCCTGGCTCAGAAGAAAATAATGTGTTTAGTGCCACCAAGGCCAAGGTGTGCATTTATTATAATTACTTCAGCCTCTTCCATCCTTTGGCAGGGCCTGCTCCCTGCTTTCACCCCTGCTTTGAAGTAGTAGGCAAATTCAATCATCCACTTGGACCCCATGTGTCCCAAAGAATGTGGTTCCCCAGGTCTGAGAAACCTAGCCCCTGCTCTTCTTTCACTTTGGCATTTTGACAAGTCCTTGCAAATGTCTTAGGCTATTTTATTTCATATTGTTGTCCCAGCATTTCTTACTCAGAGTTTCAGAATTGCCTGTACAAGGTACAAGTTTTCATGTAACAAGGGATTGGTGCGTTTCTTGATGATTGTGCAAACATTCAGAAAGGTAAACACATACTGCTGTCTTCTGAGAAAACCGAGAAGCACAAAGAATGTTTATGTGCAGGTCCAGCCATTCCAAGTATCTCTTGTCGGTTTAGACACACCTGGGTTACCATCCCCCTCTTATTGGCCAAGAAAGTTGCCCCACCTGATTTGTAAGTTTACCTGTCAACGAGGAGGGGGAGGCAAGGGAGCTCAGCCAGCCAATACTGGATTTAATCTAGTTGGAAGTGGCAAAGCAACACTTATTAGCAAAACCACGGCAGGAAAACGGTTCTCTGCTGGAGCACAGAGCTCCTTGCTCAGAGCAGCCCGACCCGCTCAGGAGACCAGTCGGATAGAAGCCACCCGGGAGGACAATGGCTACCTCTGCGCTGCAGTACGCCGGACTGGTGCTTGGTGGCGTTGGCATGGTGGGCACAGTGGCTGTCACCATCATGCCTCAGTGGAGGGTGTCTGCCTTCATTGGAAGCAACATCGTGGTATTTGAAAGCATCTGGGAAGGACTGTGGATGAACTGCGTCCGGCAGGCTAACATCCGGATGCAATGCAAAATCTACGACTCCCTGCTGGCGCTCTCTCCGGATCTCCAGGCGTCCCGGGGACTGATGTGTGCAGCCTCCGTGCTGTCCTTCCTGGCTTTCATGACGGCGGTGCTGGGCATGAGATGCACCAGGTGCACCGGGGACGACGACAAGGCGAAGGGGCACATCTTGCTGACAGCAGGAATTATATTCATGATCACAGGCCTCGTGGTGCTCATCCCTGTGAGCTGGGTCGCCAATTCCATCATCAGAGACTTCTACAACCCGATAGTGGAGAACGGCCAGAAACGGGAGCTTGGAGACGCCCTCTACATCGGCTGGACCACAGCGCTGGCGCTGGTGGCTGCAGGGGCGATATTCTGTTGTGCTGCTTCGGGCAATGGAAGGGGCCGAAGCTACAGGTACTCCATGCCCTCCCACCGCACCCCCGCAAAAAGCTATCACGCGCACAAGAAGTCACCAAGTGTGTACTCGAGAAGTCAGTACGTGTAGGTGTGTAGTTGTGTTACCTGTACCTAGAAAGCCGTGTAAACGACTAATATGCCCACTCTTTTCTAAAAACGGAACCCAAAGGACCATTGACTCATTATTCTTAACTGTGGACCATTAATTAGAGGAACGGTGCATCAGCTATTTACGATTCTATAAGCCCTTCCCGCAGCCTGAGATACACGGCGCTTTGATGGTTTTAGGAGGTGCAGTGTTTAAAAATGGTTCATGCATCTTTTTCTTTTATCAGATATTTTTTAATGACTGTGTTAAAGACTATTATTTTACAGCTGCGATTTCTCTATGACATAGCTTTCTGTATGTAGATGAGGGTGACGTTTTATATCTCACAGAAGTAGAGACAGGCTTATATGGTTCTATTTTAAATGAAATACTGATCCATTACACTGAATAAATAGAATTCAACTATTGCTTTTCAGGGAACTTGGGGATAAGATTGAAGACGATTCATATTAATTGTTTAAAGACTGCTTAGCGATTAATACACTTGATTTATAACGAAGGTTAAAAAGAAGGTTTTAATCAGCTTGTATAAAGGAAACTAAATGGCATTTTGATACCCCTTTTTTCCCCAACTTTATATTCTTTCCCCAGAGGCATTTCTTTCCTTGTATATTAAATTAACATCTTTTCAAAGGCAGATATTTTCTCAAGGAGCTTTGCATTCAAACTACTTTCTAGAGCTCTGCTAAGAAGATAAAAACTGTGATCTATGTAAACATTAAAGACTTGAGGAAAGTGAAAACTTTTTTCCCTTTTACATTTCTGTGGTTGAAGAAGGATGCATTTTGATAAGAAATCAAAGGTTTATGTGAATGTTTTAATAACTACTTGAATAAAGACTTCGGACTTTTATCAATATAAATAACAGGACAGAAAAATAATGTATTGTTTTTTTAGTGTGGTTTTTTTTGGGTTTTATTTTCACCTTCCAAAAAAACAAAAACAAGCCGTCCTTTGTGAACTCTATCTTCTCCTATGTGGATTCCTAAGTCAAGACTGTCATTTCAGTTGTCAAGATAAAGTTTTTACTTACTCCATTTTTGTTCAGTTTTACTGACATATGGAAATGCTATATCTTTGTGTTTCCCTCAAATTGGATGCAATTGATCATCCAATGTGAAAGTTTTTATCTACATTTTTCTAGTTTAAGTGATGATGTTTGTTATCTGCTTTATGTTCTTTGTATTAATAAATATTCCTTTTATATTAATTTGATCTTTTTTCACTAGTCTCCATTTTTTTCTATTTTATTAATTTGTAAAGAGTTTTTGAAAGCCTGATAATTTGGGATCTTTAATTTTAAAAATAATATGAAGGCCACATTTTTAAAAGAAAGGTAGATTCAGCATTAGTTTTTGAGAATATAAAATACTATATGTCACTTAACAATACTATACCTTATAAACATTGAATTCATACTCCATCATTTAATGCAGATAATAACTTATTAAGATAGTACTGTAGGTCTCAACCAGTTTTATACTATCAACATTATGGAAGTAATAGCCATCTCTGTAAAAACTTTCTATCACTAAATACATTTCTACCTCTGAGAAGTAGTATTAATTAATAACAGTAGTTTATGTTGGGGGGGCATGGATTATATGCTGGGACCCCTACTGCTTTACACAAATTATATCATTAAATCTTTTATGAGGTTGATATGATTAGCTCAATTCACAGATGAGGGTACCTTGGAATAATTCATTGATTACCCAATAGAGTCAGGAAAAAAAATAGACTATCTAACTTTGTAGCTCTTATTCTTTCTCTTCCAAAAAAGTAAATTTTCTTCAACAGTGTCTAGTTTATAAAGTAATCTTGCATGTAGAAATGACGTGCTTAGCTCCTACTAGTTGTTAGCATTTTAGTGTTTTCTGGAATTGGTGACTTTCCATAGTGAAGTGTACATTTGTTCTAAGGATTTTGCCTTGTTGGGCAAAAGCATTCATAAGGACAGAAAAAAGAACTAACTGAGCACCTTGGAAGAACAAAGCCAGTCTTCTAAGTACTGGTCTTTAATGAAACATCCTTTTTACCTAGGCAGTTCTATTGAATGTCCCAAGCTCAATTTTTAGTATTTCCCTCTTCTTTAGCATAGAACCAAGTCATTACACTATTACACTGCTAGTTTTCCTTACAGCATCAAGATATTCTTGAGTATCTCTGAAATCTTTCTTCAACTTTCCACACTTCACTTTCATCTCATTTCTTTCCTCCATAGTTGAAAAAGCCTTCTAGATGTGTGTTACTGCCTGCAGAACTTTCTTCCTCCAGCTATATATAATGTTCCCATCCATCTGTATGTATGTGTGTGTGTGTGTGTGTGTATATATATATATACATACATACATACATATATACACACACACACACATATATATATGTGTGTGTGTGTGTATGTGTGTGTGTGTATATATATGTGTATATATATATATTTTTTTTCTTCAATAATGCACATCAGGACCATAACTCCCTGCCTATATTTCTTATAGGAATGCTCCATTGCCCATAAGGTAAGTTCAATGTCTTACCAGACAACTGACAGGACGGGGAACCTGTCTTATAATCATCCTAGCAAGTTTTACCACACAGTAATAATATCAAAGTATATAACCAGTTCTAAAGCTGACATTTAGAATATAGTACTGTGTTTTCCCACTTGCAAGACGTCCTCATGTTTAAGTCAACTCCTACTTTTCTAACCCAACATTAAGAAATCAAAACATGGGTTTCTCCTCTGTATAAGACAACCCCCGATTTTTAGTCTAACAATTTTAGACAAAAGTATCGTCTTATACATGGAAAAACACAGTAATTCACATGCCAAAGGTCTTTTATAACACCCTCAAAGAGATGCACTGGAGTTAAGAAATGGTTTGATTGTTGGCAGATTATCTGCAAAAGGACATTTTATGATGTAGCTTTACAATGTAGTTTTATGGAGAAACATTACTATGTGATGGAAATAACACAGGGAGGCAGAAGATGTGGTTTGAGTTCTCACCTCATAGCTAGTAATTTTTTTTCCTTTCATACTGAAGTACCTGCCACCCCCATAATCTTTTTCCAATGATTCTGTATCTCAAATGAGCCCCTTGTATTGCAAAAACAGTATTGAGCTACATTACGCTAAATGCTAGGGATACAGAGTTTTTGTTTTCAAGAAATTTATAGTCTTAACAGGAAGAGAAGCCAGTGAGAAATGCAACGTTTACTACATGGCTACATCGGGCTAGGTGCTATTTTTTCTTTAAGCCATCAATCTTCTAAGTCTGTGAATTACATACACTGAATCTCAAAGAGGAGGTATAATCAATCTCCCCTATATATTAACTTCTAAAAGGTTAAAAATATGTATACATCTCCCCTAATTCAAGAGTCCCTTCTCCAAGGCTTCCCTATGACTCTGGTCACAGCACTACTTCTCTGAGTCACAGGGTGGAACTAATCATCAGTCTTTGCAACACATTAGGTTCTTTTCCCCCTGACTCCACGACCTCTACATAATTTACTCTTTTCAGTTCCTGACATTCATTCTGTCTTTGCTTGGAATACATTGTATGTTTTTAGAGTCCTATCACAGGCCATTTATTTTAAATTTGCCAGTTTTCTTTGTTCTGGAGAAAGCCTCCTGGAGCTGCCTAAACAGAACACCTGCAACCCCCTCCTCCCAATCTTGACCTCTATCCAAGGCCAAGCGAACAGCAGTTGGGACCCAGCCAACAGGCAGAACCCCGAGGCTGGTTTTCTGTGAAGTATCAGGTTCTGCCAGATTCCAGGAGGAAAGAGCAGGACTGTGTTCAGCTCCAAGAGTAATGAGAAGCAAGGGATTGTTGGAGTGGAGGACTGAGGTGAAGCCTAAATCTTTCTGCTGGGGATGGGAGTGGGAATGTGGGGTCTCCTGCTTCACAAATAGCCCTGGCAGGAGGGAGCCATTTGTAAAACTTTGTCGTTTTACGGGGATAATTTTAGGGCTGTCAAAACTGGAGACTCAGGTGGAGGTTGGATTTCTCCTTAATCTGGAGCCTTGGAGATATAGAGACAGCTGGGAGCACAGAGGTTACTTCCCAGGGCCCCATGGTGAGAAAGTAACTTTCAGGTCACTAGATTGCCAGCCAACAGTGAGAATTTCTGCCACCCTAGGGTTCGCTATTGCTAACTACAATAACAACTTCCACAACGCAGGAGACCCTAGAATCATGCAAGGAAACACCAAAAGGGACTCAACAGCCACAAGAAGGAGGGGCAAGCTGAACACTCATGGCTGGCAGGCAACCTTTGAGGAAATGGATCTCCTGGGAAAAGAGAGAGGACATCTTACACAAACAAACAAATATCTGTAAGAGCTTGAAGCAGATAGACTTACAGGATTTAAAGGCTTCTTTTAACTAAAATAACCTGATTTTCCCCTTTAAAAAGTCTCCAGGGAACTGAAAGTTCAGGGAGGTCACTGCTAAGATAAAAATTGGGTGTTTGGAAGGTCAAGTAGAAGAAAAGCTCAGAACACGGAGCAAACATTAAACAAGATGTAATTCATGAAGGAAAATATAAAGGGCTTGGGGAATAAATTCAAGGAGGACCTAAAGGGCAGATTCAGAGAGGAAGGAATAAAAACTAAAATAAAAATAAAAGAGGAAAGCAGGGGCAATCACTTTTAAAAAAAATTAATGCTAAAAAATGTAAATTTATAAACTTGTAAATAAAAAAGGCTCATTGAAGTCTTGGGGGTAAAAAAAGGCTTGTAGTTAATTTTTTAAATTCCAGAGGGGGGGGGGGAAATGTATCTAAGCTGCCACCAATATAACAAATTACTTAACAGAAACAAAAAGTCATATTTCCATCAAGTATTTTAACCACAGACCTAAAACCTGGAAAAAGGTGGATTAATAAGTAAAGACAATGAATGAGAAAGCAAGGTCCCTCACACAATACATCTATTCCCAACAACAAAAAAATACATTCTTCTGTTAATGAGAAAGAAAGGCATTTTGTGGCTGGTCCAGGATCCAGCAACTGGGTCTCTTGTAGAACTGATGCAAGAGGGAATACTAAATAGCAGTGTCCAACCTTTTGGCTTCTCTGAGCCACATTGAAAGAAGAATTGTCTTGGGCCACACATAAAATGCACTAACACTAACGATAGCTGATGAGCTTAAAAAAAAAATCACAAAAGAATCTCATGTTTTAAGGGAGTTTATGAATATGTGTTGGACCACATTCAAAGCCATCCTGGGGTGTGTGTGGCTTGTGGGCCACAGATTGGACAAGCTTGTACTAAAGTAACAGATCACTCAAGGGACTGCAACATAGGGGAGCAGAGAGGAGAGGGACCTTGGTTGGCCATGACTCTCCCAATAAACTGAAGGAATTGGTTGACCAAAGTTGGGAGAAGAGTTTGATGCATTTAGGCTGCTGCCTTCTGGAATGCTTCTCAATATCACACTGCTACGAATCTGTCAAAGTCGGATCTCCAGTGTAGAACTAATGCCTTCACAGTCCTGCAGATGAGTTCAACATCTTCAGCATGGAAAACAAATAAAACAAAATAAAAAACTATCTAGTGGTCTAGCCCCTTTTTATTTCTGCTGTTTGGCCACAGGCTCCACAGGACCCATATTCAAGCTGTGTCAGGCTCCATGGCATTTCTTTGCCATCCTGGAATTCTTTCTTCCTGACTGATCATCTGCGATGCCCTCAGCATCCGTTATGTCAGGTGCTATTGAGACCTTTACGGTGCTTATCCTGTCTCCCTCTGGCTGTGCCCATTTACCACCGCTGTGCCAGGTGGTGTTCAGTGTCAGCTCAGACCAGTTGTATACCACACACCAAACTGGCTCCACCTCTCCCTTCTGGGCAGCAAACTGAGTCTTTGTTAGACTAACAGTTCTAGGAGCTCCCTCTTCATCCCACAAATCACCCTGATTGTAAATCCTCTCTCTGCCTCATATTTCTAAATCTACTGTCTCTCCCTTTTCCTGGACTCCTCTTAATATACCAATAAATACTTACAGAACTATTAGAAACAAAAGGACTTTTTGTTTTTAAAAAATCAGAATTGTGAGTTTTCCTGATATAGGAAAAAAATTTATACAATCTTTCTTACCAATGGGTTAAATTTATAATTGGCTTCTCTTCTTCTACTGTTAATATTTTAAAGGGTATAATACATTGTTTTAACATAGGCAGCAAAACAAAACAAAACAAACAAACAAAAATATCCCATCTGTATATCTAGCTCTTTTTAGGACTTTCTCGTGATACTCCATCCGCCCTGACCACCAGCCTCTAAAATCATTAACTCGGTTCCCTGGCATCCTTCTGTCTTTGGTTACTTCTGCATTTTGTAATTGACGTGTGAGATGGATGGTGGGAAGAACGAAAACCCATTGCTGGAGACATTTGTTTTTGTCTGCAATCAAAAATGTACTTGAGTAAGTATCATGAATGAATAATCTTTCTCCCTTGGCTTTTTTATGTTTTCCTTTTTTTGAAACTAAAGATATGGATAGACATCTTTTCATAGCTATATGGAAAGAAGTGTTAGCCATTAAATGTTAAATTGTAGAAAAGTTTGGGAAATGAAACTGTCCTTAACGCTGAGAAACCTGAGAGAAATAGCCCAATATTTTATAGCCCAAACTTCAATACTATGATTTTACTTTTATCAAAGGAAGAATGAAGAGAAAAAAAGATGCTGCCTTAAGACCTATTGTAGATATTTCTTGCTGTGTAGTAAACTATCCCAAAATTTAATGACTTTAAGCAACCACTATTTTATATATCATGATTTTGTGGGTCAGGAAATCAGGTAGGGTTCAGAGGTGGCCTTGTAGCAGTGACATCAGCTGGTAGCTAGAATCTACAGTCCACAATTTCTCTTACTGCCTGATACTTGGCAATGACGTCTGAATGAATGGGCTCAGAGGGGCCCCTTTACTGGTGCATGTGATCTTAGGACCTCTTCCCCATGTCTTTCCAGCAAGGTAGTCAGACATCTAGCATGGTGGCTGAGGGCTCTAAATATCCAAAGAGTGTGTGTGTGTGTGTGTGTGTGTGTGTGTGCAGGGGGTGGGGGTGGGGGATTGGGGGTCAATGCTTTCAGGATTCCTGCTTTCCCTTTGGCCATTTGCAATTGGTTAAAGCCATCCCAATGTCAAAGAAAAGGAAAATGAACTCTACTTCATGATAAAAGAAGCCATACTTTATTTAAAGCCACACTTAATCCCTTGTGGGCCCTATGAATGGAAACCTCCAAGCTACAGTCATTGATGTCAAGGAGACTAATATGGAGCAGGAAGGCCATAAAGAAGTCTGCCTCATGGACACCACACCCATGAACTTTTGAACTTTTAAGTCTACTATGTAACCACATCTTGGACTTTAATTCTTCCTTCCCATAGTAACCAGATCATTTGTGTTCTTCACTTAGAAAGAAACCAACATCCTTCATGTGCATAGAGGACATAAATGAGAACTGTGCTGGTGGTTTCTGCCTTCATACACCCTGCCTGTCTTTGTGTTGTTTCAAGTACAATTTTGGTTCACACCTAAATCTGTCTTCAAGATTGCAATCTGTTCTTTGTTCAAATAAATGCTTTTTATTCTTAATTATAGCATTTATGTATTTGTTTGTTTGTTTGTTTATTTTTGGTTAATGGCCCAAACTAGGATTTTAAGAACATGAAGATAAATTTTCCTTTCAAATGAATTTATTTTATGAAACAAAGGCATAGATTAAAAGGTGTGGGCGTTGTTTTTTTTAATGAAATAAAAGAGAAGTTGAATTTTCTATTAAACAAAAGCAGGAGGTGCAAGAAAAATATTAAATATAAGAAGCCTAATTCTTCCTGTTGAAAATAAGGGAACAGCTTTTCTTCCCTGGCTTTTTTCTTAGAGCATTTACTTTTGAAAGCTTGTAATGGAAAGTACCTTCTCTTGTCTTTGAAATGGATATTTGAGGTCTGACAATTCCATTCCCAAACTTGCCACTTACATTGACAACACTGTACAAACAACTTGGTAAGGTTTCATTATCTTGGTATATCAGTGTCTCATAGCTGTGTTTGTGTCGATGTGTGGTGGTGGTATCTTGCTGAGTGGATTTCATTATTGTGTGTTTTTGTGTGCTGTCTCAAGAATGCTGGTACTTGAATTATAGCAACAAACAAACATTTAATGTGTTATTAAACTTGGCACGAGTGGAAGTGAAATCAGGGACATGTTAGTCCAAGTTTATAGTGATAATGCCATAAAAAAAAAAATACAGCAGTGTGCAAATAGATTAAAAAAAATTTTTTTTTTTGAGGGGAGAGAAAGCATTACGGATGAAGAGAGGTCAAAACAGCCAGTAACAAGCAAAACTGACAAAAACATGGGAAACATTTGTCAAGTTATGCATCAAAATTGTTGACTATGAGCAGCATAGCAGACCAAGTAAATATCAATAGAGAGAGTTAGGAAAATCTTAACTGAAAATCTTGGTATGAGAATAGTGCATGCATGAATCGTCCCAAAGGAGCTCACTGATGAACAAAAACACAGGAGTTGAAGTTGCCAAGACCTTTTGGAGAGGCAAGATAATGTTTTAGGCCATGTTATCACTGGTGAAGAAACATGAGTGTACACATATATGCCCCTGAAATAAAGCATCCAAGCGTATAATAGAAGTGAGCCAAGTTTCCACAACCAAAAAAGTTTCATTAGTCCAAATGAAGAGTCAAACAAAGAGTCAACCTTTTTTTCCCTTTGGTATCAGAGGGCTTGCTCATTATGAATTTGTACTAACTGGGCAAACAGTCAACCAAATTAACTGTTTGGAAGTTCTAAAAAGGTGGCATGAAAAAGTGAGAAAAAAACAACCTGAACTTTTCACAAACTCATGGCTCTTGCATCACAACAATGCACCAGCTTACACGACACTGTCTGTGAGGGAGATTTTAGCCAGTCAACAAATACCTGTATTGGAATGTCCTCCCTAGTCACCCAATCTAGCCCCTAATGACTTTTTTCTTTACCCCCAAATCAAGAAAATATTGAAAGGAAGACATTCTGATGACATTTAGGACATCAAGGGTAATTCAAGGATGGCTCTGATGACTATTCCAGATAAAGAGTTCCAAAATGACTTTGAAGGGAGGACTAGCACTGGCATCTGTACGTAGCCTCCCAAAGGGAGTACTTTGAAGCTGACCATAGTGATATTCAATAACGATGTATGTAGCACTTTTTCTAGGATGAGTTTGCAAACTTAATTGTCATGCCTAAATCCTTTAAAACATGATATAGGCTTTTTGTCAGCTTTATGAGCCAGTAATGACTTTCTCTAGGACCTGGGAGCCACTTCCCTGACACATAAACATTAAGAGACCTCATAGTCCCCCTACCTTATCTCCTGGTTTCTATGGGAAGGAGGTAAAAACCTAACTTCAGTGGGCATCTTGCTCCAAGTTGCAAAACAGACGATCATAAAGGTATAAGAAGTTTGTTTCTCTTCTGGATAAGGCCAAATATAATATCTAACATAATTGGTCACCCTAATTACCACATAAATTTAGGATGAACTGTAAGTATCACAAAATTGCTGTCAAATGCTTTTACTTGAGGAATAGTTAGTTGCTTATCACAAAAACATGAGTGCAATGGGTTATATCTGCTTGGCTATATAAAAAGATTAAATGTCTTTCAGTCTTTGCAATCTCTTAGCAGAATGAGTGTGATGAACATCACATTCTGTTTTAACGCTTATTCAATAATGAAACTTTTCTTTCTCTACTACTTTTGTGGAGAGGTTTTCTGGGTTGGATGATTTTGTTTTTAATTACATTTCTCCAATTACAGGAGAAGATAAGAAAAACAATGAGAACAATTTCCATAATCTAGAAATTTATGCTGGGAAGTAATCAGGGATATTCCTAAATGTTTTGTAAACTCACGTCCATCTGAACACTACTTATTCTAATATAAAGCTGGAAACAATCTTAGTGTCCCACAGAGAAAGGTTTAATAATGTTGTATCTGTTCACTTATTTGCCTGTTTTCCTGTTATTGAAGAATCTCCAATGACCTAAATATATTGCTACTGATATAATGTTATGAAAACAGAATTACAACAGTAAAAACTTTATATTCACTATACTCATGATTAAAACTCTTTCACACACACATACACGCACATACATAATGAACACACACAACACATGCACACACATCCATTTGAAAAAAAATGAAAAGAAAATGTAAAATTATGTGTGATTGCTCTTTATGTTTACATGTTTTTGTGCTTTTACTTTTCAAATATTTTTACAGTGGGAAAATCAATAAACTTCTGAGTACAGTGATCCCTCATTTTTCACGGTCAGTGGGGCCCAGAACCTTCCGCGAAAGCTGAAAAACCGCGAAGTAGGATGGGCCCCTAGGAATGTTCGTGTATGCGGGTACAGGAATGTTTTAAATATGGAAACAGTATTCATACTTTACTCATTTAAGACAAAAATGACAACAGTATACGTATTTACTTAAACGTGTCAGTGCTCATTAATAAGGTGAATGACAAAACCTTATACAGTGATAAACATGAATCAGCATGGCTTTCTGAGAGAGGCGGAGAGTCTCGTGTGGGGGGCGGAGGAGAGGCGCTCACGTGACTCGTAGAAGCGTTAGGCTCCCTCGGAGCCGCTTCTGCTGGGGGCGCTGACGGGAGAGCCGGGGGCTTCACCTGGGAGAGAAACAGGGTGATGGGTAGCTGTTGTCTTTGTTTTTTCTTTTCCTTCAAAATCCCCCTGTACAAGGACATCACCCCGTCCACGCGATGGCTGAACTCGACAGCTCGAACCCTAGTGTCGTCCATGTCTTGTGCAAATGGTTGCATCGCTCTTGCCATGTTGCACAATTGTTGCAGATTCTCCAGGGTCAGGCCACGCTTTTCAGTTTCTTCTTGGTCTTCCTCTTCGTTTTCAGTTGGGGGAGGGGTGGCCTCCCTCACTGATGAGGTGAGGAAACTTTTCCTCCACGTAAGGACAAGCAGCATCGTTGTCAGCAGAGGAATTTCCGAACCAGCCTTTGCTGGCTGACAAGCCTCGTCCTCGAGGAGGCGAATCCCTCCTGGCGGCGCTAGGACTGGCTTGAGGTTCGTCAGCACCTTCTGCAGCCTCTTCATGGTCATCATCGGGCAAGATTGGGTCGTAGAGAGCTTTGGCCTTTGTCCTGATCCTATTAGTGTCCAAACTCACTGTCTTTTTCCTGCCATCAGCCATCCACAATGCCAGTGCAGCTTCCATGTTCACAATGCTGTTATGACGCGGAGTGACCACACGTGTCGCTTCTTTATTGAAGGTGATTGAAGCCGTTTTGCGGATGTTTG
>PVKE010005033.1:0-61127 GCA_004027555.1 Craseonycteris thonglongyai | reverse complement strand
CGCTTCATGTTTTGCGGCTTCAGTGCTTCGCGGGTTTTCCCAAAATATTCATCAAAAAATAAAAATGAAAAAATACAACCATGTCGGCAGCCACATGGCGGAAAGGAGCGTTGTTTCATGTGGATGCGCGAGAGAGAAGGATCCCTGCATGTCAAACACAGAGATGAGTTGACTCAGAGTCCATCCCACGGGCTCTCATAAAGGCGCGTGATGGGTTTCCGGTGCCACATCGATCCATGAGAGACCGATGAAGACCTCCTTGAGATGACAAAGTCTGCAAGTGAGGAAGAAAACGAAGAGGAAGATGAAGAAGAAACTGAAAAGCGTGGCCTTACCCTGGAGAATCTGCAACAATTGTGCAACATGGCAAGAGCGATGCAACCATTTGCACAAGACATTGACGACAATATGGTTCGAGCTGTCGAGTTCAGCCATCGCGTTGACGGGGTTCTGTCCTTGTACAGGGGAATTTTGAAGGAAAAGAAAACACAAAGACAACAACTCCCCATCACCATGTTTCTCTCCAAGGTAAAGCCCCCGGCTCTCCCGTCAGCGCCTCCAGCAGAAGAGTCTCCGAGGGAGCCTAACGCTGCTACGAGTCACGTGAGAGCCTCTCCTCCGCCACCCACACAAGACTCTTCGCCTCTCTCAGAAAGCAATGTTGATTCATGTTTATTACTGTCTAAGGTTTTGTAATTCACCTTATTAATTAGCACTGACACGTTGAAGTAAATACGTATACTGTTGTCATTTTTGTCTTAAATGAGTAAAGTATGAATACTGTTTACATATTTAAAACATGCTTGTACCCGCATACACGAAAATTCCTAGGGGCAAATCCTACTTTGCGGTTTTTCAGCTTTCGCGGAAGGTTCTGGTCCCCATTAACCGTGAAAAACGAGGGATCACTGTATTTGTTTATTGGCTAAGAACTCCCTCACAGACGATGTCCTGTGAGCTGGTGCATTGTCATGATGAAAAAGCCATGAGTTGTTGGTGAAAAGTTCAAGGCATTTTTGTTTAACTTTTTCATGCGGCCTTTTCAGTACTTCCAAATAGTCAACCTGGTTGACTGGTTTATCCAGTTGGTACAAATTCATAATAAACAATCCCTCTGATATCAGAAAAAAAAGTTAGCAACATCCTTTTGACTCTTGCTTTAGACTGACAGAACTATTCTGTTCGCAGATAATTGACTGACTTCTATTGTACACTTTGATGCTCTGTTCAGGGTAATACTGGTACACCCATATTTCATCTCTAGTGATAATATGGCCCAAAACATTGTCTTGTCTCTCTAAACAGTTGGCAAATTTTGACACACACACCTTTCTCATGGCAAGATTTTCAGTGAAGATTTTTCTAAGTGTTTCTCTATTGATGCTGACATGGTCTGCTATGCTTCTCAGTCAGCTGACAACCTTGATGCACAATTCAACAAATTTTTGCTATTTTTTTATTCAGTTCTGCTCTCATTACTGGCCACCCTGACCTCTGCGTCAGTGACATTTTCTCTCCCCTCAGAAAAACATTTAATCCATTTGTATACAACTGGTTTCTTCATGGAATTATCCCCATATATTTGGACTAACACGTCCTTAATTTCACTTCCACTCTTCCCAAGATGAACAAGAAATTTAATGTTTGTTTGTTGTTCTATGAAGCTCCAACATTCTTGTGATGGCACACAACAACACACTACAACAATAAAGAACTCCACTCAGCAAGACACCGCCACATGTCAACACTAACACAGCTGTGAGACACTAATACATTAAGGTTATGAAACCTTACCAAATCATTTGTACAGTGCTGCCAATGGAAGGGTACAGTGGCATGTTCACAAACTTAATTGTCAGACCTCGTAGTTCAACTTACAACTATTAGGTTTCCCCAGTCTGGGGCAGGGTAGAAGCTAAAGGGCAAAGGTGAAGGCATGTTGCTATTGCCAACTGCACACGGGCTCTCTCAGCCTGTCCAAACAAGTGCTGATTTCCCAACACACAATCTACAATATGTACAAAGATCTTTGCTCAGTTACTGAACGGCTGCTAGCATAACCACTGAAGCATATGACTCATTCTTTGTGGTCAGCCCAGCAGAAAGACTCTGAAGGAACTTGATAGTGTGCATAGCAAGAACTTCTCCTTTGTCAGGACTACATTACTTCATAGAGAAACAGAAAAGGCAATAGCAAGTATATTTTTATGCTGAAATTGAATTAATTCATATTTGGACCCTTATTGGAATAGTTTCTTAAGTCTTTTTTTTTTTGCTTCCTGCCCTACTCTCTACATTATATTCTCCTCCCAGCAGTCAGAATTATCCTTTTACAACAATGCAAGTCAGTTATGTTACTCCTCTGCTCAAAACTCACCAAGACTTTGATGTGGAGATGAGTAATAAGAGGAAATAACCTCTGCATTAAGTTTCTATTTTTCATGTGTGGCAACAAGGTCTGAATGTTAAAGATTTCAAGTATAGAGTGTCCAATTAACCCTTTTTGTACTTGTACTAATTTCTACTTCTATCATCATCAAATAGGTGTTGAGACCATATATTATTTTAAAAATCGAAATTATGTGTATATATGTATGTATCTGATTGTGCATATTGTCAGAGAACCAGAGCCAGACACTAGTTAAGGCAATAAAGATAGATTATATTCAGAAACTATCACTGTAGGGAAAAGAGACCACAGTAGAAAACTAGGATCAACTCTGAATACAATAGAGACAGCTGGGGTTTTATAACCAGGGAACAGGGCTGAGGGAAGAAAGGAGTTGGCAACCGGAAAATTATTAAGAGCAGGCCAGAGTGATCACATGTCAAGGGTGGGGAGTGAGGAATTTGACTAGATATTGAGAGTGATCATATATCAAGCATGGGAGAGATTGTCTCTAAATGACTTGGCAGGATTCTTGTTACAACTGGTCTATGCAGGTCTGACAAGGAGTGGGGAGGGGCAAGATTGAAGCCCAGTCCAGAACAGGGATTAGAGAAATCTGATCATTTAGAGAATTTGTGTTCTTAACAACTAGTAGTAACAGGATTCGCAATCAGACAGATCCTATGTTAACATCTTTCTAGTGTCGTGCTATTGGTTCAATTATTTCACTTCCTTTCCTAAATATTCACTGGCATACAGTTACAAGAACAGTTTTTCTCTCCTTAGATATTCCAACCATACAATTGTATGAGCAGCTCACTTGAAGGTGACTCTGAAGTCAGGACTGGCTGGGTCTCCAGTCACGTCTGAGTCAAAGCAGGGGACAGAAGCCCCAGGGACAGGTCTCTAGTCTAGAAACATGTGATTGGCTGCTTCATTCCAGTCTTCCTACAAGCCATCCATACTGAATACTGCTCACCTGAACACTTTCCATTCTAATTAACAAACACTCTGGGGTCAATTTCCCTATCTGTTAAGTGCTAAAATCACCTTTGGACTGCAGATTTCTGATTAGAGTACTCGTACTTTAGAGCTAACTAACTGTTCATAGTATATGAATTAGAGTTAACTTGTACACACTGGCATTTGTAAAACTTACTTATACCAAGTTATTAATATTGTTTGCAGTATTATCACACAGACAAAATAACAACGCTGTGTTTGTGTTTGGTTGATAGATAGTATAGTCTTCCCCCCCATCCCCTTTCGGGGTCCTTTATCTTCATCTATTCCCGTCTACCCATTCTCAGCCTTTTGGAAGCCTAAATATTTACAGAATCCAATCAAAGATGGGTATAGAAGTGTATAAGGAATTCTACTTCATTTCTCCCTAAGAAATAAGTAAGTCCATCATGTCTCTAGGTCAAGTTATGATGTTAGCTAGATATGCCAACCACAGTGTGCTGATATAAATCTTAAAAAAAAAAAGTTTTTAAAAAACATTTTGCAAGACATTTACAGAAGCAAGAGATATGTTTTCATTTAACCACAAGAACCTGTAAAAATTGAAACTGTTATTTCTGAAAATTCCAGAATTTCCTTTGGAAGCATCCCCCAACTCAAACAAAAATCTGATTCAGCCTCATAAAAATCTGTGTTGCAATAGGTGCTGTGTCACTGAGAACCACTAAAAAGACAGAGTTAAGGGCAGAAAAGGAGCTGCAAGCCATATATGGAGAAACCCATTTCTTCAAACTTTCTACTTTCTGTTTCTCAAAGCTGCAGTGCTTTGCGACACTGGAAGACAAGCACATTCTCAGAGCCTCCCGGGCTCCACACACAGGAGCATGCGAGTTGTATTTGCTGTGACAGCCTGGATGGTTTCTGTAGTCTCCAGTTATTCATATCCAGCAAATGGTTTGCCAGATATCGACAATGAAGCATTCATCAAAGACTGTACTCGAATTCACAACAAGTTTCGATCAGAGGTGAAGCCGACAGCCGGGGATATGCTATACATGGTAAGGGCATGGTACGTGTTTGTGGCATAGGTTAGTCAAAAACAACTAATGTTTACCAGTTTGGGAGGTAAATTCTTGGTAACTCTGAATGATTTTTTTCATTGTAGTTAATGTGGTCAGTAAATTCACCATCTGTGATCAAAACAAACCCAGTGTAGTTCTTAACAACAAGCTCAAGCAAGTACACTTTACTTTTCTTGGACACTCGCTCCTTTTCCTGTGGTTACAGGTAGTTTCTACTTCTCTTTCCTGTTATTCTTCCCCTTTTAAGTTTCGGGAGCATTTTTTGTTTGATTGCTTCTTTTGTCTCTAAGTATACTATTTAAAATTAATTGTTAAATGTATTGGGGCGGGGAAGCCGGGATGGCTCAGTGGGTTAGGCGCTCACTTTGCAGCGCCGGGGACCAGGGATCAAATCCCGGCCCCGGCCTGTGCGGAACCATATGCTGAACTGGGAGCTCCCCTGGTTCAGTTCTCTCTCTGTCTCTGTATATCTCTCTCTCTCTCTCTCTCTCTCTCTCTCTCTCTCTCTCTCTCTCTGTCAAAAATAAATAAAAATGTATTGGGGTGACATTTGGTTGGTAAAAATTACATAGGCTCCAGGTGTGTAATTTTACAGTACATCGTCTATATATTGCCTTATGTGTTCACCACTCAGAGTCAGTTCTCTTTCCATCATCATACATTTGATGCCCTCTCCCCCGTCTCCCACACTCCTCCCCTTTCCCCTCTGATAACCTCTAAACTATTGACTGAGTCCATGAGTTTTTGTTTCTTTGTTACTCTTAATTTTATGACTTCACTTGTAAGTGAAGTCATATGATTCTTGATTTTTTCAGTCTGACTTATCTCACTTAGCATGATGATCTCAAGGTCCATTTATGTTCTAGCAAATGGCAGTATTTCATCGCTTCTTGTTGCTGAGTAATATTCCATTGTCAGTATATGTTTTTTGTTTGTTTGCTTGTTTTGTTCTGTTTTGTTTTCCAATGGCAGCAGAGTACTGACTTTCTCCTGGAGTATGGGTAAAAGATAGAATTTTTATTCAGTCAAGCCTAGGTTTGAATCCCAGCTCTGTGGCCTTCAGCTGGTTTTGAACCTTTCTGAAATTCATAGGCTATAAGGCACTGTGGTTACTAAGTTACATAAAATATGGGAAGCGTAGCACAGTATTTTGCACATACCGGCACTGCCACTTTTCAAACGTTCACTTCATGTCACTTCGCTTTTACAAAAGACCTACATTAGTACCTGTTTCTGTTGACTGAAAGAAATCTGAAAAGATTTCGCTTCTATGAAAACAAAACAGAACAGAACAAAACAAAAAGACAGGCGAAGAGCGCTTTACTCTCCTGGCGCGTTGGGAGGCAGCGCGCGCCAGGGCCGCTAGGGGGCCCCCAGGCTCCTTCCCAGAACCACACTCGGGCTGCCGGCGCTTCAGCTCCGTCTGTGCGCGTCCGTGCTTTATCCCGATTTACTGTGTGCATCCCTCAGCAAGATGTCCTAAGGTGGTTGCTTCTCCACTTTACACCGGTGGGGCTTATCAGCTGTTTCATCGGTCCGTCCACTTTCTGATGGGGGGAAACCTGTAATAGATCTTCAGTGAAATGTTGGTCCGTGTCCCTCACTTAGATCCTAAACAGCACAGAACTAGATGGCCACGTTTCCTGCTAGCCCTAGTAAATGCTTGAAGACCACACTTACATAGAGGACCCACGTGCAGTAGTTCCCTCCCTATTGTTATTATCACACCTCATGCCCCATTCAAATCCCCCCTTGACTCACTCCAGTTACATGGTTGGATAACAGGTTCCATTGCTGACCCTCCTATTGTTTACCATTTATTTTTGCAGACTTGGGACCCAGTCCTAGCCCAAGTTGCAAAAGCATGGGCGAAAAAATGTCAGTTTTCCCATAACGTACTGTTGCATCAGCCCTACAAGCTGCACCCGAATTTCACTTCACTAGGAGAGAACATTTGGACTGGCTCCCTTTTCATCTTTTCTGTGTCTTCAGCCATCACAAACTGGTACAACGAAATTCAATACTATGACTTCACGACTCGTAAATGCAACAAGGTCTGTGGCCATTACACTCAGGTAAGGATCCGCCCTCTATTTTCTTGAAACTGTTTTTGGTTTTGTTTTCTATGGGAGAGGAGAAAACTGGAATCTGGTGTTAAGGGAATATATAGGAAGCTAGCACATCTATAAATAGGAGAGACTATGGGTTATCTTTACTTTTAAAAATAAATAAATGGAATAGACTCTAATACCATAGGAGATAATGGTTGAGAAGTTTGGTTATATGGGTTTAGGTAAAATGTGAGGCCCACCAGAGCTTTGAATAATTTTGACAACAGTTATCTTCCCATGGGGCTTTATCCCATTTGGGAGCAATCAAAGGACCTTATGAGTAATCGAATTTTCAGGGACGAGTGCCATATAAAATTAGAAGCAGCTGTTTGGGGACTATAAAATTGGGGAAAATAAGACAGAAGCATCAATAAAAATTGCTTAATAAAAATATCCTCTTATTCTTTCTAACATGGACTAAGAACCTATCAGGTGTCACAAGAGGGGGAAAAGCCAACAACAGTCCCATCCCCTGCGGAGACCCCAACATGTAAACTTGTAAAAATCATCCTGTGACTTTTCCTCTCCTGAAATCAACAGTATTAGTCCCAGAGCCACATTCAGAGATTCATAAATATATGAGGGCTGTCAGGAAAAAAATGCAGCCATTGTCAATGTAACAAGAATGGTTACATGGCTGGAGATTCTTTAGACAGCCCGTATATATATTTTTTCCTTTGTTTTCCTTTGTTTTGTTTTGTTTTTTTACTCAAGCTGGTTTTAGCTTCTCAACCCCTAACTTCAACTTGCAATGTGAGGTAAGGAAATTGCTAGATAGCACCTTCTAAAATCTTCTTAATACACTGCCTTCCTATCCTGGACACATTTTGCTTATTGACTTTTATTTTCTGGCAGTCTTTATTAGACCAAGAACTAAAGATACTTGACCTAAGTTTGCCTGGTTTGAATGCACAAACATTTAAAATGAGGTATGATGGCAAAAACATTGCTAACAATGCAGTTACTCGGAATATTCAGTGTTTTTAAAGAGCAAATGTTGTTACAAATATTCTAAATATAGTTCAACCTTACAAAGCCTTTGATGTCACTGGTATTGTTACAGGTAGAGCAAGTTTGGCACAGTTACAGGTGATTGTTTTGATGAGAAGGAAAGGACTGATTCCAGTGAAATTGTCATCTGAAGTTTATTGTAAGAGAGGATTGGCTCTGAAATCATCAGTAGCATTAGTCCATTTCTTGGAAATATAAATAAGGTTTCTCTAGATTTATCCCATAAATCTCAATTTTGGTTTATGTTTACAAATAAATTTAACTACAAAATAAATTTTGTTGGATTGCCACAAGTCCTAGAGGGCAAAAATCTAAATCTAGATCATTTACAAATGGTACCTGGTACTGTTATAACCCAGGCGAAACAAATTCATAGGAGAGCCAAATTCATAAGCAAAGGTGAGTTTATTATAAGCCGGCGACCACAGAGGACTGATGTCTCTCAAAAACCCATGGCCCTGAATGCAGAAAGTGAGGGATTTATAATAGCCAGAGGCACCTGGGGCAATGGAAAATTACAAAGTCACAGAGCGGGGCTAGTGGCGCAATAATGGAAAGTACAATGCTACATGCAGAATGTCAGGTATTCACTATAACAGTACCATTATGCACGCTGGTGTTTATATATCCAGAAATAAGTGTCAGCTCTCATTCAGGCAGTGTAAGTTTATCCTTTACCATGCACTTGGTAAGCCACTGGTTATATGTCTTAGTACAGATTCCTAAAAAAAAACCAAAACAGAACCTGAGAGAATCACTTACGTGCTAACACTTTATTGGGAAGTGTAATCACAGAGAAGTAGGAGTGAGAACTGGGACTGAGGGACATAGCTGGGAATGTCCCTGACCATTAGGGGTTGATCTTCTTTTGGGAGAAACGTATGTGTAAATAGATATATTAGTTAGTGCATGGCTAGTACACTTTGGAAAAACTAACAAAGTAAGCAAAGAAAACAGAGAAACTGATCTGGCCAAAAGGGAGGAATGGACACATAGGAGTTGTTCACACAGCAAGAGACATATGAGTCTGTTCTTTAAAACTCAGAGTTTGTCAAATGAAAAGGAAAGGAACAAGAATCCAGGCAACATTAACAGGTGCAGAAGATGTTAGAGAGATAAAAGGGCTATTGAATTGACAACACACTAGTTAAGAAACTCCTGGGAAACTGGGGTGGCTTAGTGGGTTGAGAGCTCATCTTGCAGCCCCGGGGTCCAAGGATCAAGTCCTGGCCCTGGCCCGTGCAGACCCATAGGCGGGTGTGCCCCCAGTTTGGTTCACACTGGGGTGGGATTCCCATGCGGGAGGCCCCCAGTTTGCAGGGGCATGTTTCCCATGCAGGAGGTCCTGAGGCCCGGTTCCTGCCCTGCATAGTCCTTGCCACTGCCCACCCATGGAATGAAACTATATTGAAAACGAATGCACAACTATGGAGACTACTCTGGGCTCCTTGTCCTCTGTCTCTCTGTCTCTCTCTGTCTCTGTCAAAAGCAATGAAAAAAAAAAAAAAGAAAATGAAACTCCATGTCCATCATTCCAGGGAGCCAAAGTTTGATTTTTTTTTTTTTTTTAAGATTTATTTTATTGTTTTTGACAGAGACAGATGTAGACACAGACAGAGAGAAGGGGGAGGGCCCAGAGCAGTCTCCATAGTTGTACATCATTAGTTTTCAACATGGTTTCATTCCACACAGGTAGGTAGATGGGGGCTGCACAGGGTGGGAACTGGGCTGGGAGCCTCCCGCATGGGAAGCACACCACAGTTCAGCATATGGGTACGCATGGGCCAGGGCTGGGATTTGATCCTCGGTTCCCGGGGATGCAAAATGAGTGCTTAACTCACTGAGCCATCCTGGCTTCCCCCCCAGAATTTGATTTTATGTAATACAGGCCTGTTATTTTACAGACAGCCCTCCCAAAATTAACTGAGCTTACTTGTGAAATTTCCCCTTATATCTAATGGCAAAAAAGGAGGGGTAACACTTTGGACATGAGAAAACTCATTTCCTAAAATTCATTTCCTTGCACACAGGTATCAGAGCCCAAACTGAGTGATCCTAACCTGTTCTCTTTAAGAGACCACTACATTCCACTGCCATTTCAGAAGAGGGACCCTCTTCATGGCAGGCACGTCTAGGGCGCCCCAGGGTCTGGGAAGATGCACCAACAGCAATCCCTTTTCAAAGAGCATGGTGAGCTCTCTATGTTTAAGATCTCATTCAATTCTCACCACAAACTTAGAAGAAAGTCATTGTTTTCCAGTGATGAATAAACAGCCTCAGAGAAGTGAAGAAGTTGTTTCCTAATGTCACTTAACCAGTAAGAGGAGGAGTTGAGATTCAGGGATCAGGTATGCTGTAAGGATTCAATAGTATAATGCAAACACAGCATCTAGTAAAGTTCTAATATTTAGTAAGCATTGAACAGAGGGCCGATCTCTTCCATGAACTTGTTTTCCACCAATTACCTGTATATTGGAAGACGGCTCTGACAGCTTAGTTAATGACTCCCCACTTTTGTCCTTGCTTGAAACCTTGCTGGGAGATTCAAAACCACTCAGTTGCCATTTTAACCCATTTCCTGTTTAGAAAAAAAAAGTGCAGCTTGCTGCTGCGTTCATTTAATTTTATATAAAGGTGCTCTTTGAGAATGAAGCAAATCTGACTGGTTTTCATTGTGAAAATAAAATACAGAAACTGTTCTTGGAGTTATTTCTGAACAGAACTTGTCTCTACTCCTAATGGAACAGAAATGTATATAATGAGCAGCATTTAATAATTTTTTCACAGGTAGGAATGCTGTTTTCTAGGATTTGACATTTTCAGTGATCAAGAAATCCTATATTTTATTAATGGAAATACCACTACTGAAAGCAGAATGCTATAAATAGAATGATGTCATTTCTTTCCAAAGACTATCAGTATACTAGAGCAATGTAAAAATAATAATGAGTGAAATATTTTGTGGCAAACTTTGGGAGTAAGGTTAGAACTATAATCCACAAGTTATTTTGGGTAAATGCAGTAGCTGCAAGCACCGCCATTGAGTATTCCTGGAGCAAATAGGAAATGGGTTAAGTTCATGCTGGAAACTACCTCAAGTGGATATTATAACCTCCCACTTATTCTCATCCTCTATTAACACAAAGCAAGCTATTTTCAGATTTGGACCTGTGATGATAGTTGTACACTGTAAAGGCAATAAATTCAAATCCATCATTACCTCATAAAGGTGTGATACTTCTTGACATGTTAACCCTTTAGCTCTGTCTACACTAGAGATTTGCATTGCAGAAGAATTTTAGTATCTCAATATGAAAAACTATTCAAATTAGATATTTTGTTGCTCCTAGTTCAGCTTCTTAAAGGTTGAAAATAGTTCGACTTAAATATCTGGGTGAGGCAGCAGTTAAGTGTTGGTGGTGTTTAGAACGCCCACTAGAGGACACTATTGTTTTTATCCTCACCTCCACCCCACCCCACCCCATACTACCCCAACCCTCTTGCAATTTTTGTTATTTTTTACACTCTCACAAAACGAACAGAAATATGACCGGTTTCACAGTTTCTCTAGCAGGAGTTTTATTTGTTGCAAGGGTACCATATGCACTAATGAGTCAGATGGACTCATAGAGAATTGGCAAGGGAAGTGGTGGGAAGACCTTGTTAGCTAGAAGAGGAAGACATGCCTGGGTTCCCCAAATGCAACGTATTTGTTAGAAAGGCATAGAGAGTCTTTCCTGATTCTGCTAAAAAAAAAAAAAAAAAAGCATGCTGAAGGCACCCTGCTTAGGGCACGGGCTGTCCTTACAGTACTTCCTGGTCAAGTAGTATAAGGTTCCAACCATCATCTATCAGGGCAACAATAGCTACTTATTGATTTGTTTTGAGGTTGAACGAGATATTGCATGTAAAGAGTTTGCTACTACCTTAGCACTGGGTAAATTCTCAATAATGAGTAGCTCTTATGTTATTGTAATAATGATATTTTTGTTGTTTACCATATTAAAAGAAATGAAAAAAATACAACAGGAATCTGCCTGATAAAATATAGTTTCAAACATTTTTAAGTGGAAAAATTGTAGTTGTAATTAAACATGAACGTTTTCTGAGTGCTTGCTATATTCCAGAAGCTGTTCTAAGCCTTGTCTTGTCATATTAGCCAATTTAAAATGTCAAATAAGCATGCTGAGTTGATGTTATCCTCATTTACTAGATAAGGAACCCAAGGTCACACAGTAAGTGGCTGAGCTGGAATATGAACTCAGGCTTTATAGTTCCACAGCACATAAATTTAATCCAGAATGTGAATGCCCATAAAGCTTTAAAAAGAGACCAACTTGAATGGGTAAATAAACTGTAGTACATCCATGCAATAAATACTACTGAGTAATGAAACGGAGTGACTACAAATGGATTCAACAACATGAATGAGTCTTAAGTGTTTATGCTAAGTGAAAGAAGCCAGATTCAACAGCTGCATTTAAACTAATCCCATTTGGGAAAACCTGGTCAAGATGGCATAGTAGGTAAACACTGCACTAACCTCCTCTCACAACCACATCAAAATTACAACTAAACTACCGAACAACCATCATTGAGAATCGCCTGAAGTCTAGCTGAACTGAAGCCCTACAACTGCAGACATACAGAAGCAGCCACTTTAAGACTAGTAGGAGAGGCGGAGATGTGGAACAGGCTGGTTTCACAGCCACGCGGGACCATTAAACATCAGGAGGGATATGTCTGCTGCAGAGGTCTCCCCAGAGGGGCAAGGGCTTTCCATCCCCACATCAGGCTCCCAGCCCAGGGTTGCAATGACAGGGTGAGAAGTCCCCATAAATTCTGGCCATGAAAACCAGCAGAGATGGTGGCTGAATGAGAAGAGGGTGGCTGCAGTCAGAGGTGATCCTCTTAAAGATTTATTTTTATTGTTTTGTACAGAGAGAGAGAGAGAGAGGAAGACCCAGAGCGGTCTCCATACCGTACATCATTAGTTTTCAATATAGTTTCACGCCCCAGGTGGGTGCGGGGCCACGCAGGGTAGGAAATGGACTGGGAGCCTCCTGCATGGAAAGCGTGCCCCAGTGAGAACTGAACTGGGGGCACACCCCAGTTCAGCAAACGGGTCCACACAGGTCGGGGCTGGGATATGATCCTTAGACCCCAGGTTGAAAGATGAGCGCTCAACCTGCTGAGCCGTCCCGGCATGCCCCACAGGCACTCCTCTTAAAGGGCTGGCACATAGACTTACTCACTGATGGACTCACTCCCTCTGAACTCCAGCACTGGGGTAGCAACTTGAAAGGTGCCAGGGACATAATGGGAGGAACTGAGTTGTCTGGCTTCAAGATGAGAGCTGGTGGCGCAGCTTTCTCCCAGAGGAGCTGACAAAAGCAATTGCTTTTTTCTGTTGAGCCCTCCCTGCTCCTGGCATGCAGGCAAAGACAACCACCAAATCTGAGTATCAACCTGGCTAACACCATTTTCTTGCCTGATCCCTTGAGATCCAGCCCCAGCCCCACTCAACTTTTAGAATCACCCAAGCAGCTTCCAGTGCCTTTTCTGTACAAATGACCAGCTTGGCTCCTGTTGCAGACTTTCCTAAAGTCTCTCAAAGGTTCACAAAATGCAAACAAGCAGCATCTGGCTTCAGCATGTCCCATACCTCCGGTGCAGCAGATCTAAGCCAGGCACTAGTGACAGCCAGCCTCAAATTCACAGATTGGCCTGAAATTCACAGATTGGCCTCTCAAGGCACCTCCAAACTCAGTACATGTGGCAGTCATCTGTGGATTGCTTTGGGTCTCATGCCAGGTGGCCCTGGGCAGGGCACAGGCTGCAGCTGAACTTGGCCTAGATGGGGCCCTTCTCAGGAGGCCATGGGCTGTGACTCCTGCTGGCCGGCTTCAGACGGAGCTAGAGTATCACCTGGCCACCTCAGGGGATGAAAAACCCAAAGGGCATACTGGACAGGCACCAGAGGCCTGCTAAAGTCAGCCCCTGTGCCACAGCTCCTCCACTGTGGTCACGGCCAGTCCTCACAAGCAATCAGCCCAAGGGTCAATCCTTCCCACAGATGTGCAAACAGCAATCAATGCTCAATGATACAGGAGGGCACACACAACCCACACACAGACACCCCTGGACACCTGGAGCAACTGGCTCAGCTGAGCAGGGAGACTGTGACACGAGCACCACAGGACACCTACTACATAAGGCCATTCTACTAAGACAGAGACATGGTAACCCTACCTAATATGTAGAAATGAACACAGCCAAAATGAGAAGACAAACAAACATGTCCCAAATAAAACAGCATAACAAAGCTCTAGAAAAAGAACTAAACAAAATAGAGACCAGAAATCTATCAGGTGCAGAGTTCAAAACACTGGTTATTAGGATGCTCAATGAACTCAGGGAGAACTTCAACAAAGAGATAGGAAATAGAAAAATGGAGACAGAAATCATTAAAAAGAACCAGTCAGAAAAAGAGAATACAATAACTGAAATGAAGAATACATTAGAGGAAATCAATAGTAGACTAGAAGAAGCAGAGGATTGAATCAATGACTTAGAAGACAAGGTAGCAGAAAACACCCAATCAGAACAGCAAAAGAAAAAAGAATCCGGAAAAATGAGCATAGTTTAAGGGACATCTGGGACAACATCAAGCATATCAATATTTGCATTATAAGGGTACCAAGAGAAAAGAGAGAGAGCAAGGAATTGAAAACCTATTTGAAGAAATAATGACAGAAAACTTCCCTAACCTGGCAAAGGAAATAAATATACAAGCTCAAGAAGTACAGAGTCTCAAACAAGATGAACCAAAACAGGCCCCCACCAAGACACATCATAATTAAAATGCCAGAGGTTAAAGACATCGAGAGGATCTTGAAAAGAGCAAGATAAGAACAGTTAGTTACCTACAAGGAAGCTCTCATAAGACTGTCAGCTGATTTCTCAACAGAAACTTTGCAGGCCAGAAAGGATTGGCATAAAATACTCAAGGTAATAAAAACCAAGGATGTACAACCAACATTACTCTACCCAAAACAGTTATCATTTGGAATCAAAGGACAGATAAAGAGCTTCCTAGACAAGAAAAAGCTAAAGAATTTTATTAGCACCAAACAAGAATTACATAGAAACTTAGAGAGACTTCTTTAAGATTGAAAAAAAAAAAAAAAGGAAAAAAGATTTAAAAAATATGAATTATGAATAAAATGGCAATAACTACATATCTATCAATTATTTTCCATGTAAATGGATTAAATGCTCCAATTGAAAGATAGGATGGCTGAATGGGTAAGAAAACAAGACCTTTACCTACTGGTATGCTGCCTACAAGAAATTCACTTCAGGACAGAAGGCACACACAAACTAAAAGTGAAGGGATAAACAAAGATATGTCATGAAAGTGGAAATAAAGAAGTGGGGTTAGCAATACTCAAAAAAAAAAAAAAAAGATGTTAAAACAAAGGCTATAAAAGGAAACAAAGAGGGACCCACTGGAACCCAAAATGCTATTTTGAGGGGACATACGCATCATATGGCCAAGATGGGGAGGTAGCCTATGTGTCCATTGGTGGATGAATGGATAAGGAGGAGGTAATATTTATATACAATGAAATATTGCTCAACCATGGAAGGGAATGTTGTTTGCCAATTACAACAGTGTGGGAGGACCTGGAAGGTATTGCTCTGAATGGAATATGTCAAATAGACAAAAACAGATGCAATGTGATTTTGCTTTTACGTGAATTCTAAAGAACAAGATAAAACACACTCATAGATACAGATAATATTTTGATGGTTGCCATATGAGAGGAAAGTTGGAGGGTGGGTTAAAACAGGATTAAGGGAGATGCCAGGATGGCTCAGCGGGTTAAGTGCTCACTCTGCAGCCCTGGGACCCGGGATCGAATCCTGGTCCTGGCCCATGTAGACCATGTACTGAACTGGGGTGTAGACCCAGTTTGGTTCTCGCCAGGGTGAGCTTCCCATGTGGGAGGCCCTCAGCCCCCAGCTCAAGGGGGCTTACCTCCATGAGAGAGGCTCCCAGTCCGGTTTCTGCCCTACATGGCCTCCTGTCCACCTGTGTGAAACAAAACCATGTTGAAAACTGATGACGTACAACTATGGAGACTGCTCTGGGCCCTCCCTCTACTCTCTGTCTCTCTCTGTCAAAAACAATGAAATAAATTTTTTTTAAAGGGATTAAGTACAAATTGGTTGTTTCAAAGTAGTCATGAGGACATAGGGTATAGCATAAGGATATAGTCAATGTGGATACTAAATTTATTGGGGTGATAGATGAGAGGTTGGGAGGCAGGGTAAGAAAGCTGGAAAGATTAAGCAGCACAAATTTGCAGTTACAAAATAGTCATGTGATTGACAAGTAAACCTTAGGGAATATAATTAGTAATATGGTAGTAACTATGTATAGTGCCAGGTGGGTACTAGACTAGAGGGATCACTTCTTAAATTATATAAATGTCTAACCACTGTTTTACATCTGAAGTCAATATAAAATAATACTGAATGTCAACTATAATTGAAAAGTTTTTAAAGGGGAGGAAGGTGAAAGGAAATAAGCAGTCCAAATTTCCAGGTATGAAATAAGTCACAGAGATGGAATGCACAACATGGGGAATATAGTAGCTCTTGTGATAGCGTGGTACAGAATCAGATGGCTGCTACACTTACCAGGGTGTCACTTTTGTAGGTATCATGTATAAATGTTGAATAACTATGTATACACCTAAAACCATATAATATTGTATGTTAGCTATATTTTAATTAAAATCTTTAAAAAATAAATAAATGGATCCCATTTGTATAACAGCTGGAACAGGCAAAAAACAGATTCATGATTCCAGGGGCTAGAAGTGGGATAGTGCCTGACTATGAAGGGACACAAGGGAACGTTTGCGATGATGGAAATCTTTGAATGTGAACTAGTTGGTATCTTTTTTTAAAGTCAGTCTGTAATTTATAGTAAAATCCATCCTTTTTAGGTGTACTGTTCCATGACTGTGAAAAGCATATAGGAGGTGTGCAGCTTTATTCACACCAGCTGAAATCACTTTGAGATAGAGTGAATAGGAATTAAGAATCATTTTTTTTTTTTTAATAAATAGAAAAGTGATTGGAAAGTAAAACTACAAGGCCTAAACCTGAGACTTAATATGCATAAAGTTAGGATCTCTTAAAGAGACAGAGGCCTAAGCCACTTGGTTACCTGGAATTCCCTGCAGGGGATTCCTGGGTGTGACATGAAAGGACCACACCCCACTTGGATCAGGAAGCAGGGAGGGGGCTATCCCTATCAAAGGAGAGCTCTTCTGCTCCGTGGGACACCCCACTTGCTAAACCAAAAAGGAGGACTGCGCATGAGCAGCTCCCAAACCCCTCCTCCCTCTCCCCCCACCTTTAAGCCTTGGAGAAGCTCAGTCTCCGTCCTCAGCTCCACCTCTTCCCTCAATTTATACTCTTTCCCCAGGGAGTGGGTTATGATTTTCTAAAAGTAACCTTATCATTTTCTGCAGCCACTAGGGCCTTGTCTCAGTTCTGAGACTTCCTCTCCTGGGGTTCACGCCGCTGGCGCCCTCTGCTGGAAGGAAGACTTCTGGCTCTGGAACCGGTTCCCTCCAGCGTCAGCTCCCTCGGGCTGGGGCCCCAGACTGCACTTGCGGCTTGGCATGCGCTGTCCCCTGCACAGCTGTCAGAACGCCATGGTTTCATAACTGCTTTTCTCTACATTTTCTGAAGGCATCCACTAGCTCCAGCCCACTCACTTTTGCATCCCCCGAGTTTGGCACGATTCTTTTCACAAGTTGCAAAACCATCTATGGATAAAAATAATTAAAAATGCAATTTGGTATCACTGTAAAAAGGAAATGCTTTCTTTCAATAGCTTCTGAATACTTTTTGTTTCTTTAGGCTTCTGTGACATCATTCTATGTTAAGATGAGCTATGTAATTTGTGGAGCCCAGTGCAAAATGAAAATGTGGAGTCCCTTTAAAAATAAGAGAAAAAGATTCACTAAAAGTGCTCAAATGTGTGACCGCATTGAATTAAACCGAGTGCAGTTCTGATCACGAGATCCGCTCCCTGACTGGCTGTGATTGGTTTCCCTCCTATGTTGCTGACACTCCTTTTAAGCTGCTCTGCTGGCTGTTGTTCTTTATCCCATGCTTTCATTGACTATTTTTCTATTATCTTTGCCTATGTGAGCTAATCTAGTCCCATGTCTTTCAGATTTACATCTGTAGCCTTGACCTGACCTCTAAACTACAGACACTTCAGTCCAGCAGCCAAGTCAGAATGCACGTGGACCTCTGACCGGTGTCTCAAAAGTAACAACCTGAACAGAAAACCAGCCCATGCCCCCCGCCGCCCTCCTCCTCCTATAGTTTTCCTCATCTCCCTAAACGTTTCTCAGGCCCAAACCATTAACTTGACGTTTTGCTTTCCCTCTTACCCCACACACCCAGCAAAAAGAAATCCTTTCAGCTTTACCTCTAGGCTGAACCATAAACCTGATCAGTTCTCATGAACTCCATGGCCTTCATCGAAGGGTGACCTCTTTCTTCTTTCTCGTACCAATTAGCCTTCCCCAAACCCCTCCTTCTCTCTTCTGTTGCTCTTCTCTGTCTGTTGGGAGCCAGTGCAGAGCCTGAACGGAATGGTTTCGGGGGACCTCGATGGCAAAGCCTCGGTTCCCTGGGCCTAACGGGAGGGACCAGCCCGCCCGGGGCCTCAAAGGCAAAGCCTTGGTCCCCACTTTCATCTCCTTTGCGGGGGGGGGGGGGAGTAGTTGGGTGATTAGATATAGAAAAATCTGTTTACCAGCTTCGCATGAAAGCAGGCTGACAGACGCCCATAGATTTGGAGCCCTTTCTGTCCATTTACTTCATAAAAGCCAATGAACTTCCTAAGATGTGACAAACAGCCTGTCACTCGTTTACCTACAAGATTTCCCAGGTCCTTTTGATACAGGATAATTAGTGAGACCTAGGCAGCTAGGGGACGGGATCCCAGCAACCAGCAAGTTGCAGCCTCGGTAGTCGTGACCCCCATGTTTGGGAACGTAGCACAGAAACCTGGTGGTCAGGAAACAGCCACAGGAAGGGACGACGCCAGGACCAATTGTCCCTAACCCCTCAAGTAAGACCAGATAAAGAACCATCACCTGGCTCAGCCTCAACCTCGTCTATGTGACTAACCAAGTTAGGAATTAACTGCAGGCACCAAATAATAGCTCCAAGGCATATAGAAGATATAGAAGAAAAGCCCCTAAGTGTACAAACTGGGCATTCCAGTTTCGGATGTCCCCTCTCGTCAGAGAGCTTTCCTTCTTTCAGGGGACATTCTCCACTTTCGGGTGCCCCCTCTCATTAGAGAGCTTCTACTCCTTTCCTTTCTTAATGAACTTTGCTGCTTCACCTTTCCTGTGGAGTCCACGTTCTCATTCTTCAAGTTCGTGAGACCACGAACGTCAGACGTCACTGTTCACAATTGTTCCTGCATATCTTTCTGCTACTCACAACTCAGGGCCTTCGCCCCATGTGCTCCTTCTGCATGAAATGCTCTTCCTCCTGCGTATACGTCAGGGCTGCCTCCTCATCTGTCAGGTCTCAGCTTAAATGCCCTTCCCCAGGGCCCTCCTCCCTGAGCACCCAAGATGAAGAGCTCCCCGTCATTACGCTCCATCAGGGCACTGCTAAAAATCATCTTAGTTATTCTTTGCATGCTTACATCACACACAGACACACACCATTAATAATAATGTGCAAGTCTTGTTTCCACCTGAATTCTGAGTGCCCGAAACGCTCCTGGTGATAAGCGTCCTACCTAACTAGAGTGAACACACGTCACCACGTTTACAAAGGCTTCATCGTGTTTCTGAACGTTATACTCAAACGTTCATTTTCTATCTTTCTCGTTAAAAAGCTTTATTTTCTTTCAGGTTGTTTGGGCAGATAGTTACAAAGTTGGCTGTGCGGTACAACGTTATGATAGAGTTTCTGGCCTTGACTTTACCAATGCAGCACATTTTATATGCAACTATGGACCAGCGTAAGTGCCCAAATCTTCTAAATTTTTAAAAAATTTACTTTAGAAGTACTTACCTTCATTACAGAAAATGTAAATAAAGGATAGGAACAAATTAACGTCACCCTTAATTTCCCTGTCCAGAGATTTAATATTCTGGTACATTTCTCTCTCTCTCTCGCTCTCTCTCTCTCTCTCTCTCTCTATCTATCTATCTATCTATCTATATATATATATACCCCTTTTATAAATACTACATAAAAATTTTTTTTAAGAGTAGTAAGGTAAGGTGACCAGATTTTAACATTGGTAAAGCGGGACACCATTGACCGGGGAGGAGGGGGTTCTTGATTAAAAATTTGGTCTATCTCCCACTGTTCCCTAGCTCGTCGTGCATTCTTTCCAAAAATTGGGACTTTTTTAAAATGCCGCGGGACGTGGGACAAATTGTTAAAAATTGGGACTGTCCCGCCAAAAGCGGGACGTCTGGTCACCTTATAGTAAGACTAAAATGCTTTCAGGTACATAGATTAATTGGCTATGGCCATAACACCAGAAAATGGAAGGATTGATGTTACTTTGTATTTATTGGTTTCTTAAAAACTTGGCAATATTCATACATAGAAAACTAAGGAGGGTGCTGGGATAGCTCAACAGGTTGAGTGCTTGCCTTGTAACCATGAGGGCTGGGGATCGAATCCTGGGCAAACCCATATGCTGCACTGAGACACAGCTGGTAACCTCTTAGATGGTGGCAAAGATTCTTGCCTCCCATGTGGGAGGCCCCCAGTTCAGTTCACGCCCCATGTGGTTCCACATCCACCTGTGTGGAATAAAACTATGTCACAACTAGGGATTTACAAATATGGAGACAGCTCTGGGCCCTTCCCCCTTCTCTCTCTTTCTCTTACACATCCTCTCAAAAACGAAAAATCTTTAAAAAAATAATAATAAGAAGAAGAAAATAATAAAAGCTGAGGGATGCCAGGATAGTTCAGTGGTTGAGCACTTGCCTCACAATCGTGAGGTACAGGGTTCAACTCCTGGCCCCGGCTCGTGCAAACCTGTGTGCTGAACTGAGGCACACCTGGTAACCCCAGGGGTGGCTCAGTTACAAAGGTTCTCACCTCCCATGTGGGAGGCCCCCTGTTCAGTTCCCATCATACACAGCCCTTCATCCACCTGTGTGGAATGAAACTGTGACACCTAATGATGTACATGTATGGAGACTGCTCTGGGCCCTCCCCCTTTCTCTCTGTCTCTCTCTCTCTCCCTCTCTCACCTTCTCTCAAACAGTAAGTCTTAAAAAAAATAGAAAACTGAGATCACACTGAAAATACATATTTTCTATTTTTTACTTAAAATTATACTGTGAGCATTCCCATCATTAAAGTTTCAAGCATGATATTAATAATTATGAAATAACGTGATGATTGTAAAATGCTTACCATGTGCTAAACACTGCTTGCAATGTTTCATATATTATTTAATGTTCACAAAAAAAGGTCTGTGACATTGGTCCTGAAACTACCTGTTTTAGATGAGAAAGCTGAGGCACAGCCCAAAGTCTTAGCTCATAAACGTCGTAGCTGGACTGTGACCCGGCTCTCTGGCTCCCAAGTCTGCTCTTGATGGTCACACAACAGCTCATTCTATTGAGGAATTTAGATTGTTCCCTATAATTTCTTTCTTAATATATGATGAACAACCTTGAATATAAGTGTCTTTGGTCACATCAGTTTCCCTACAATTCCTAGAAATGGTATGCTAAGTAAAAGAAGTGATCATGTTTTATGGGTTTTTTTAGTTTTTTAAAATACATAGTGCAAAATTATCCTCCATAATGATTATATAAATTTATACTTCCTCATCAGTACAGGATATTATAATTTCTCAGTACTTTCTAACTTGGTAGAGAATGGCATTTCATGTTTTCTTTTGCATCTCTTTGGTTACTAATGATATAAATTTTTTTACCTGATCACCCATTTTCATTCCTTCTTTTGTGAACCGTATGATCTGCTCATTTTTCTACTAGAGTAGTTTTCTTAATGATAGTAGTTCATATTTTGAAACTTTTGACCCTTTGTCATATACATGTAACAATTTTTTCTTTAATTTTTGCCCTCAAATTTCGTTTAGATTTTGCCAGTCTTGGCATTCCTAAAAATTTATTAGAAGAAACCGCTCTCTCTTTCCCTGAAGTAATAATGTTCAGAAGAGATGTTAGGTAGCCCAAGTGTGAGTGGGAGTGAGGGGACTAAAAAGATATTGTTCAGAAGACAAAAACTTTGACTTAAAACTCCAGAGTCAGAAAATAAGGGAAACCCAGGAAAAACTAGCAAAAGCTGTATCAGTCAGTGAATACTTTTCATGACATTTATGTAGATTAATGATTAAGATACAGGCTCTTGAGACCTACTTCCTTAGTTTACTTATTGTGTGACCTCAGACAAATTACTTGACCTCTCTGAATCTCACTTTCCTCTCTAAAAGATCAGGATAATAATAGCACCTACTGTTCATCAAATAGGTAATTATGTGAGAAAGCTGTGTAAGACACCAAGATATGCAATGCTTGGCAATGGCAATCATTTGAGAAATATTCATAATTATTATTGCGGTTATAATAATGAGGTACAAATGTGAATTCTCCTAGTTTAGTCACTTTACATGCCTTCAGAGTTATGAACAAAATTAAGCTGTAAAACCCACAACCACTTAAAGTTATACAGAAAATAGAATAAAATTAATACCAAATTTGAAAAACAAAACAAAACAAACAAACAAAAAAAAACCCCACAACCAGCTACAATGATTCTATAAAGACTGAGTAACATTCATTTATTCACACAAATAAATGTATTCACACATTCAATTATTCAACAAATACGTTTACTCAGCTTCAAATAAGAACAGGCCAAACACATTCCTGTTTCTATGGAATGTATATTTTGGGGGAAGATAGGGATAAAAATATAAATAAGACAACTGCTTACGATAAGAGTAATTAGGAAATATGAATAATACTGTCATCAACACTATCAGTAGGCAGGTCCGTTATTTGAGCTAAAATGATCAAGGAAGAGCTTTCTGTGATACATTTAAGGTTTTGCATAAAAAATGAGAAGAAACCAAACACGTGAATAATTCAAACAACAGATGTCCTGTGGAGAAAACAGCTGTGCAATTCCTCCTGTGGGAGGACTGAAGAGCAGACAGAAGACCAAGGTGCTTGGACGGCTGAATGAGATGAAACTTGAGAGAAAGAGGTCGCTCGGGTCTTACCGGGCCTTGGAGGCCGTGGCACATTTCTCTTTATTGACATCACAGAGGAAGCCGTCCAAATACTCAAAGCAAGGGAGTGATGGGCCTACTTTAAACGTGGAGAGCAGTCTGCATGAAGTATGGAGGACAGATTGGAGGGCAGAGTTAGGGAAGCACAGGGACCCATAAGGAATGGCCTCACTTCCTTCTGAGTTTGTTTTTTCCTTCTATGTACTACGAAACACCATGGGCCCCAGTCAAGGTAATTCTAAGAAATCCCGTATCCTCCCCGATACTTCTGAGATTTCCTCAGAATGGGGTGCGGCATGCTTAGTTCCCCAGCTCTGGAATACACTCCCAGCAGTCCTGATTCCTCTCCTGGCTGCTTCAGGTCTCTCCAGCCTATCTTATCCCAAACACAGACGCAACGCACTCCTTTATTCCCCTGAGCCCCACTGAGAAAGGCTACACTGTGTAACAGAGCTGTGGAATCAGTGGATTTGTGGGGGAGGATTAGAACACAGAAGAGGAAATGACAATCCTACTTATCCAGTAGTACAGTACCTAGTATACTTTGGCCAGTACCGCCTTGGGGACCCTTACTCATATTTATCTTTTTCTTTAAAGATTTGTCTTTTCTCTTCCCTAGAGTCTCAGGGCCCCAGCCTTTCATCTCTCAGGCTACCAGGGGAAACACTAAAATGTCTTGCTTCTTTATTGGGCAAAATACTGTAGGTCTCTTTGTCTTAATCACTCCTATGTAGACAAATGCAGGCCTTTCCAGTCATGTTTCTCCCAACATGAATTCTGCCATTTCCCTAGAACTCACAACTGCCTTGTTTTTAAAGTAACAATGTTCCTTTCTTCTTTATAGTTTGGGATGCACAATTAGACAAAGAATGAAGTAGCATAAATGACTTTATTAAAACATTCTAGAACATAATCACTCAATGAGTGCTGTACTTTTAACAGTGAAAGATATTCCAATGATTAATGTCTATTTGGGGCATCTTTCACAATTGCTCTTGGAATGTCTACTGTATTCCTTTGACTATTTTCCACCATGTAGAGTAAGCAGGAGGGTAAATTTAATTTCTGAAATAGCCGACATTAATTTGGAGCCAAAGGAGATTAGAACATACCGTATATTTTGGGTTCACAAAAAGTTAACATGTTTCTAAAGGAGTTCTTAACTTCGGAGGTACATGTATAGTATTAGAGGGTCCATGAACTTAGATCAGAAAAAATGTAACATTTTTATTTTCATTAACCTCTACTGAAAGTAACATTCCATTATGAATGAACACGCCATCAAATTAGCAACACCTGTGATGTTATATTAGCATTACAGTATCCTTATAAATACTAGACATTTTCATCACATTCCAGTTGTTGTAGACTATCACAAAATAGTTTTTATTCACTACTATTCTGAAATTGATGTAATTATTAGACTCCCTGCTAGATTCTAATACTTAATAAGCATATATTACCATATCAATATTTTTACCATTTTGATATTCCATTTAATCCATTTCCTTTACAATCCAATGAATTATCTTATGCATTTAAAAACTACTTTCAGTGAGAGTCCATAGGCTTCATCAGGCTGCCAAAGTCACCGAGACACAGAAAGTTAAAAACTCCTTTCCAAAAGCAGAACTCCAAGAAGATTAGTGTGATGGCAAGTCCACTGAAATACACAGATTCTCATCACTACTACTGTGACAATATTCATGGGGACATAAAATGATTGGATGTTATTTCACTTTCTTCCATCTGTGCCCTTGGTAAATGACTGTGCCTCAGCCTTTAGCTATATAGTGGAGATAAGTAATTATATCTTCCTCGTAGAAATACTGTGAAGATTATTTCCTTCATGCTTAGAACAGTGCCTAGCACATAAGGAGCACTCAGTAATTCTATTATTCATACCACATCTTTTAAGTGCAAACAAATTACACTTTAGAACCACCCACCCCACTCCCCGCTATCCCTTATTTTCTTTCGTTAGGCACTTATCCAGCCAGTGGTTTCTATCCAATAAAAGCCATGGAGGCTTGTAGACTGCAGAGTAAATGTGGGTTGTGATACCTTTTCTAAGATGGACAGTGATTTGAATGGCAGCAATCATGCCGACCAGACAGGAAGTAGAGGGACCAGTGCCTTGGGGACACAGATCTCAGTTTTGTTCTGTAGGTTTAGTTCCAACTCTAACATATATTGTGATTTTTGGCAGATTACTTAATCTCTTAGAGCTTTTAGTTCCCTTGTCTATAAAATGGAAATAGGGAGTGCCAGGATAGTTCAGCAAGTTGAACGCTTGCTTTTCAACTGCAAGGTCACGGAATCAAATACCGACCCGGCCCATGCAAAGCCCTGTGCTGAACTGTGGCACAACTAGTAACCGCTGGGATGGCAGGAAAGGTTCTTGCCTCCCATGCGGAAGGCCCCGTCATTCCCACTTCGCATGGCCCCACATCCACCTGTGTGGAATGAAACTGTGTCACAACTAATTATGTTCAACTATGGAAGCTATTCTGGGCCCTCTCCCATTCTCTCTCTCTCTCTCTCTCTCTCTCTCTCTCTCTCTCTCTCACCTTCTCTCACACAATAAATCTAAAAAAAAGAAAAAATGGAAATCATAAGTTCCTCCCAGAGTTGTCTTAAGAACTAAATGTGATGATGTTGATTAAATCAGGTTCATAGACACATAGAATTGAACTCTAAATATTAACAGGCTTCCATTTCTGCTTCCCTCTCTCTACCTCTCTTACCAACCCTCTCACTCTGTGGACTTCCATCCTATGGCTTTAGTCAGGGACTCATAGTCAATTGCAACTAAAAACCGAAAAAAAAAAAAAAACACAAAAAAAACCACCCCAAAACAACTCTCTCCTAAATGGACAGTTTTCTTCTTTTTTATAGAGGAAATTACCCAACTTGGCCATATAAAAAAGGATCCAGTTGCAGTGCATGCCCCCAAAATGACAAGTGTTTGGACAATCTCTGTGGTGAGTAAAAGAAACAATCTCCAATAATACAATGTGTTGGAAACTACTGTAACTTTCTACAGTGAAGAATGCAAACAGGTTTTATCCTAATAGCTATTTTTAGGGAAGCTGGCATCAGGGAACAATCAAGCCAATGGCTTAATGTCCTAGGAATGAATAGTTAAGATAAATTTAAGGAAGCAAATAATACCCTTTTTATTTTGCTCTAATCAGTACAAAAAAATGACTATGGTGTTGGAAACTGTACACCCAAGATTTTCTAATTTCAGCAAGAGCAAAACTTTGTATAATGAAGATAGCCAAAGAAACGGAATTCTGAGTTTTGTGATCCCTGTCCAAAGCACTCAGGGCTGCCATTTTCAACTACAGAACGAAAATGAAATAAAGCTGCAATGTGGTACTTTCTATTAGCAAAAGAGCATTAAGTGAGGAACAACGTAGAAAGCCAATGAAGATAACTTCACGGATGTTTTACTAGAAACTTCATAGCCAAATCCTGCTTTGTAATTTTGAAAGATTCATACGTAATTGGCCAAGAATTTATTTATGGTTTCTCTTCCACATTCCTTTCCATCCCAGTATGTTTTTAATTTTTTTTCCCCATGTTGTGAAGGAGGGAGACACAATTAAGCTGTCAGAGTTGTGCCAACCCGGCGGTACTTTTGTGTCCGTACCTGTAATCAGCTGACCTCCTCAGAGCTCCAGGGCGAAGGTAGGGTCGTAGAGTAGAGGCAGGATGGAGTCGGCCAAATTTCACTGCATGAATTTTGTTTGGCCTTAAGTATTCCACTCCTTCCGTATTCTCTAAGGTCCCTTCCAGGTCAAAAATTCTAAAATTCTTTTAAAATGCTAGTTCCCTTACTCTTTGTAAACACTGAACTCTCCTTACCCCACACACAGTAGCACTTCGGGCCAGCTTTCTGAGCCAGTCATTTCTCTCCCAATTCAACCATTTTTGTTTCACTCTTATCAATTTTGTTAAGAGAACTTGGTAACGTGTAGCCACAGAGCAAGGAATGTCAAGAGCTGCAATTTATTAACTGAATTTTTTCTTTCATGCTACTACCACACTACAAAGCCGTTTTCCCCCAAGTCAGGCAATAAAATTGTAGATTTTAGAAACAATATGCCCAAGTTCAATTTCCACTTCCACTATTGAGACCTTAGGCAAGTAAGTATTTGGACCTATTTTCTCAATAATATCATGTAGATGATGGTACCTCATCAATTAAAAGGAAAATATGTATTTCTATATACTTATACTTTGAACATGGATCTCATATACGGTAACACTCAAATCTATTGTCCCCAAATTTGTCCTCCCTGTAATCCCAAATCTTAAATTTACTTTTGGTGTTTTTTTAATGCCCACATTTTTAGGTGATGTTTCTATGCCCACAAACAAAATCACTGATGAAACCTGTTACTTTAAATCATTTAAAGAGTAATTTAATTGTTGCCATCAGTTAGTTGTCTGTCTTTCCCACTGGACTCTAATTCCAAATACATAGGTAGGAATTATGCCAATTCATTTACCTTTGTATCCAAGATGTCTACTCTGCCTGACAAATAAGCACTAATACAATGCATATTTTTTCAACTCTTTTAGTGCGACAGGCCGATATATCAACTTTTGCATCTCGGGTGAAAAGTGCGGCGGGCCGATATATCGGCTCATACATAGACCATAGTTAAAAGCACTATAACTTATTATATTTTTGCTTGTATGATGTTTAACTGAAATAATTACATTTCTTTTTCAGATGATGTAAAAGAATATTATTAATTCAATTTATATAAAACTAAAAAAACCGCATATGAATATCTAAAATAATAACTTCATAACTTTTTCTTCCTAAGGTGATACATTTTATTAAATTACCCTTCAAAAGTCTCGCTAGTACCACTGGCAGAAGGTAGCACTAAGAGGGTTAAAAAAATAAACTGCTTCCTTTTAAAAGTCTAGATAATTAGTAACAACACAATGATAACTGTTGGGAGTTTTAGCTTGTGATCTTAGAGATCCATCTTGAGATGATCTCTAATCTTGTGGAATAAAATTCAGAAAACTAAGGCTATAGTTCAATAATAAAAAGCCCCTAGAAAATACATGCTAACTTGCATAGGGTAAGGGTGAGAAGATAAAATATTTAAAGAGACTTCATGTCTGACAAATTATGGCAAGCACAAAGGAAAATTATTTTGTGGTCTTCTTGGTACTGCTGGTAAGTTCAATAAATGCCCAGAGGCCAAATCAGGATGGTTTTGCAAAATGTACTGGGCATACTGAAGGTACACAAGATAATTTTAACTAATGCATGGGTGCCTTTGTTTCAATATTCAAGTTGAATATTTAATGTTTAAAAATTTTATGTAAGGAAAAATGTTAAGTAGCACACTACATTCTTTGTAGTTACAGGAGCTGCAGCTTCATAGCAATTGATGGCATTAGTAACAAAGCCCAGTGACAGCTATGATGATCAGGGATGCTCACAAGGACCCAGAGGGCGAGCTGCTTGATGGGTTCCCCCACAGGAATCCAACAGCAGCTAGAGTAGAACTCATGTGAGAAAAAATAACTATTTAATAAAGAAAATACCAAGAAGGCTAAGGCAGGTTCTTCCTAGTGTTCTGAACGTCATATTGGGAACAAAGCTCAGTGAAAGGAGTCCGTGATTGCCAAAGGCCCTACTGGCTCTTTGCTATTGACTGTTCATAGTGTCATTTTTCTATGGGAGGAACTTACTTTCAGGAATGTATTTTAATAAAATGCTCATTATTTTTATTTTTATATTCTAACGTTTTAATTTTTATTTTAAAAGTATTATCTGATAGTTATGGTACGTAAAATTATTTTCCATTTATAGTAGTGGTATATAAAACTTTATATAAAAAGTTGATTTAAAAATATTAAGTTAACGGGAAGCTGGGATGGCTCAGTGGGTTAAGTGCTCGCTTTGCAGCCCCAGAGCCCAAGGATCGAATCCCAGCCCCGGCCCATGCGGACCCATGTGCTGAACTGGGGTGTGCCCCCAGTTCAGTTCTTGCCAGGGCCTATGTGGGAGGTTCCCGGCCCAGTTCCTGCCCTGCACAGCCCTGTGCCCACCTGTGGAGTGAAACTATATGGAAAACTAATGCTGTCAACTATGGAGACTGCTCTGGGCCCTCCCCATTCTCTGTCAAAAAACAATAAAAATAAATCTTAAAAACTAAGTTAATGCAGTTAGCACAAAAAAATCTTGAAAATCACTGCAAAAGTCAAAGCAATAATGCTAATTAGAAATTTGGCGTTTAAAAATACAATAAAACCTCAGCAGCACCTACATTAAAATTTTTTCTTCTGACTTTACAGCTAACCCACAGCGAGACAAAGTCACACGTATGTATATAAATCTTGTTGAAGATCTTTGTGAACTGTGTGAATGCGTAACAGCATTTAACGCACAATATGTTTGTTTCACAGGTTACTCATCTATTGTGTATCCAGACTGGCCGCTATTTTCAAGGAATAGATACCTATCTCTCTTTCTCATCATCAGCCCACCGATAATAATACTGAGTGCTATTACTACCATTGTGGTCAAGCACAAAAACCTCATTTAGGTCTTCTGGACTATTACACTCCAGAAGGACAGTTTACTCATTCATATGACTTTTTTTTTAAATAACAATTGGGTGTATTTCTAATTTTACACCTCAGAAAAGAATATATTGCTGTAAAGCCATAATCAAAAGAAACCATTCAACTTCCTAACTCTGTAGGATAAAGTCACCTTTACTTTCCACTTTTCTATGAATAAGCAGTTTCCAGGCTGCCACAGCTGTGACTCTCAGTAAATAATCTCGTTCCCATGTGCCTCAACTTCTAAAGCTGTAAAATGAGTGAGCTGGATTTGGGGATTTTAATAAAATGCTCATTCTTATTTTTAAATTCTAATGTTTTAATTTTTATTAAAACGTAAAAACATTTCTACAGAATTTGCTGCATGCTGACTTAACTCTAAACATCTGGTTTCCCTACTCTCTTGTAATCTGACATCTTTCTGGTTTATCACTTTTACAGACTCAAAACATATTGGGGTAATTAGGGGTTTAACAGGACTTTTTCCCCTTAATGTGTTGTTTAATCTTGAAACAAAACAGTAAAGAGAGCACTGAAAAACCTGCATTTATTTTCCTCAAAATCAAATGCTGGGATACAATTATATTTAAAGATTAGCTAATGGCATCAGACATTTGATTTGATGGATAATTGCAATAGTCACATTCTAAAACTCTATCTATAAACAACCTAAAGTACTCCTACAATGACTTACACAAAACCTGACCAGACTAGATTAGGTGTAATGTACACAGACACATATATACCACCAGTTAGTATAAATTTTTCAAAAAACACATGGAGAATATAATAATTTATATTTATCAAAAATCAAAACAGCTGTACATATAAGCACTGTTATAAAAAAACAAAACAAACTCAGAAGAAAGTAATCAGAGCATTACATCTCACATACAAGGCCTGAGTATCTTGAAATCCTTTACAAATAGGGAGATAGCTTAGTAAGTTGTAGTTCGGGGTTTGCTTGTTTTTCTTTTTCTGCCTGTTACTTTTTTTTCTTCTTTTTCTTTTCATCTACTTCCATTTTAATCTTCACTTCTTCAGCTGTAAGGGCTCCCAGTTTCTTATTCTTTGCTTTCATAACCTTTTCCTTGATGGCAGCCACATCAATTTTAGTTTCAGTAGAAGCTAAACAAATCAAAAACACAGTATATGTAGTTCTTTAGATTTTACCGAATAAAACAAAGAATACGTATTTAGAACAATAATTTCATACTACTGTCATAACTGGAAGGTCATGTTATAAGACATAAAACACCTGCCCTCTGCCTAGAGGAAAGTTAGAAGTTAAGAGAAAAAAATAATTAAAACAAAGTACTTTAAAACTTTACTACTGAAAGTATACAGAAAAATGGCATTATATTTAGCTATCTGAACCAATTACTAGATTAAACTATATTAGAACTACATTTATTTTTCTTAAATGTTACTTGAAATCAGATTGTTTTTGCTTATATTCTTTTACGTAGTTTGGAACTTTAGAGTATTCATTTATACATCAATTTTCCATCTTGCATGTTAAATAATTTAACATTACATTTCATAAATACTATATGTAGTTCTTCTAGTTAAAATAATTTTAATTAATTTATCGTGAAGTTACGGGTAAAAATGGACTTCATCTAATACAACATAAAAAAAAAAGTGTTCCAAATACTAGTATTAGTTCAATAAATGACTAGTAGAATTTTATTTAATAAGATTTTGATAATAAAAATAATCTGAAAGTATTTAGAGCTCCTTCTAACATAACTAATCTAAGCAATGCCAAAAGTGTGAACAAAATAGAGAAAGCAGTAAAAAAACGCAACTTTTTCTTACCATTTAAGAACAGTATTCAGAGCATAAGAAAAAATCGCAAGATAAAAAGTGTCATCTTACAAACTACTCAACAAGTTGAAAAGATTTAAAGCCTCCACTGTCATAGAACAGCTACATTTTTAGTCCTAATAAACAGATTAAAGTACTACTGAACTACTTCAAAGTACATAACTAACAAATTTTATAAACTGGAAATATGTTTATGGCATTTTAAGTTTTCCATAAACAATGATGTATACAGAATGTAGCATTTTTACAGCTGTCAAAACTGATGTTACATAAGATACAATAGCAATGCTACTGCCACCCCTACCCTCACTGAGTCACTTCAGGAATAGTATAAATGTTACCAGTGGAAAAGAGAATGCAAAAGAGCAGAGGATGAATCAAAATGAGGCCAGGAATGAGAAGACACGAGAGTGTTTCCTCTAAGCTGCTGTTTAATGGTCCCTTAATAAGCCCTTCCTGTTATTTTGTTGGTGTCCTTTAGTGCAAGGTGGTTAAGAAATCAATGTTAACAACACCACAATCACATGTTAAGCAACAGATCACATAGGAAGGACGAAGAGCCCAATTTAGGAAAACCTCTTCTTGAAGCTCGATAGCAGAGCTCAAGGGGTCTCATGGCTTCACTTCTATTGTTACAGAAGTCACTGCTCTGGCATATCTCTCAAAACAAAAGGTCCTTCCCAAGCACAACCAGAAGGTGAGAAAGGACTGTCAGTCTGGGTTACTCTTACAAAGTTATTAGCTGCTACTAAATTATTAATACAAATTACCTCAATCGTTTTTTTGTCCTTAGGATTAGTGATTAATGAAATGCTAAGAGAACTGATGGGAAATAGCTATTTCTTTACTTAACCCTCAAAGAGATTTAGACGAATTCACTATGGGTTTTCTTTTCATTTAACAGACTTTTAAATACCAACAGTTAGAAAACAAGCATTACCTGTCTTAGGTTTCGAAGCTGTTTTTTCTTTAGGTGGAATAAAAGCTTTGTTTCTTTCCTCTTGTCTCTTACTGAGAGCTTCTGCTTGTTTAGCCTACATAATTAATAAAAATACATTAGTAAAACACAATTTATAGCTAAATGGGAATTCAAATTTCTATGAACTTTGTTATTAATGTGGTGAGTTAGCATAGAGTCTTACCTTTATTGCTTCCATTTTCTGTCGCTTCTTTTGACTTGCCTTCAAAAAGTATTCACCACTAGCCAATTCTTTATCAATCTGTTGAAATCAGTATTTACAATTATATCAGCAATAAGAGGATGGGGCATTTCCTAACAAAGTTACAAGGTCCTTGAGGTAAAGACAGTGGGGTTAAAAATCCACCAAATTCAGAAAGGTAGTGACAGAAAAAGAAGGAAATGTACTCCCAACTGAAGGGAATATATGCACAAAAGGTAGGGAAGCAGGTGATGTGTTCATGAACTACACAACGGACTGCTTTAAGTGGGGCACAGGGTCAGTGATTCCAAACAGCATAAGGGAAAACTGGAAAGACAATTTTGAGAAAGCTGGAAGAAACGTAAATGCTTGGCCTTCAAAGGAGGTAGGATATGTTTTAGAAGTAACTAAAGTTTCTGAGAAGAGTGAAGAGACCAAAGCAGCATTTTATAAGGTACAAAAGAATGAGGAAGAAATAAAAGCTTGGAATACAGTGGTATGCAAAATGAAAAGCAAGAACTGTCAGGATTTGGTGACTAATGAAATAGTAATTAGAGAAAGCTACAGCTCATTCATTCAATATATAGCCGACATTAATAATGGCTCTATCTTGTATTTACACAGCATTATTATATCTAAGGCAAGCTTGTCCAACCTGCGGTCCATTGCCCGCATGTGGCCCAGGGCAGTTTTGAATGCAGACCAACACAAACTCATAAATTTTCTTAAAACACAAGATTTTTTAGCTTTTTTTTAGTTCATCAGCTATCGTTAATGTTAGTATATTTTATGCGTGGCCCAAGACAATTTTTCTTCCAATGTGGCCCAGGGAAGCTAAAATGTTGGACACTCCCAATCTAAGACAACATTCTAACTATTTTATAGTTGTAATCGCCTCACAATTACTAATTCACTTAGTCCTCATTAACAATTCTTTGAGACAGGTGCTATCATTGTCTCCATATATGTATAGGAAAACAGAGCCATGCATGGGTTAAATAAATTCTTAGCTAATACATGGTAGAATAAGCCAAATGAAACATCACTGTTCCAAGAAGGTTCCAGCTATAGGGGAGAAAGAAAAGACCATTACTGACTATAGGACAGGGCCATAACAATTGTAGCAGAAATTATGGAAGCAGAAACTGTAGCAAGGGTTATGAAAGCAGGTTCTAGTAACTATATCACTCCACTTTTCTACAACTATCAGTTTGTTTCTGGCTTCCCTTTCTTTCCCTTCCAGAGTAGACCTCAGGATACAATATATTCCCGGTTTATTCACCATAATGACCATCGCTCCTTTTCCCCTTTGACCTCTCATAAATCTTCCCTGAAAAACTCCAGACACAAGGCTGTGGAGAAGACGACAGTACCCAGATGGGATGAGGTTACATGCTGAGCACAAAGAACTAGCAAAAGGACAGTTTCCAATTGGGGAAAAAATGTAAATGAGAGAAAAAGTTGAAAGAGTTCCTGCTTGACAATTTCAAGTTTATTTTTGCAAAATTAGTGCAATTGTCACTTACTAGGAGTAGGAGGGTGCCTAGAGAATGAAGAGGGTACATAGATCTGCCAGACAATACTGAGGACCTATCTGAGGTTGGAAATATCAATTCACAGTGGATATAATTCAAAGGGATGAATTTCTCCACCTATGTTTGGTAACCACACTATGGGAAAGAAGTCAAGTTTTAGGACTGATCCAAGTTTCAGAGTTTTGCTGGGTAGGTGTGACAGAGGAAAAGGGAGCATCAAAGAAAACAATGATGGGTAAGAAAGAAAAGGAAAGTTTGGAAAGAAAATGAAGACAGAAGATAGCTGACAGATGAAAGGCATTCATAGCTTAGAAAAAGGTATTCAAATTTACGATTTCAAAACTAGAGCAGTCATCTAGTTCATCACAGGAATGACACTAAAGCAAATAGAGAGCATTGTGGGCTAACTCGTTGCATTTTTTAATTCATGGAACATTTACAGTGGCTACAGACATGAGCAACACCCACAACCATAATCTAGTGTACATCACCAATGTGAAACCCCTCAGAACCGAAATGCATTTAACTCAAAATAAAGCTAATATTTACACTGACCTTCAGTTTCTGTATCTCTACATACACATACTCACGCACTCACTAACTCCATCTAAAATAAAGTTTCTGACAACATCGATTATAACAGTTTCCCCTCATATAATGAAATTCTACATGGAATACTCACCTGACTCTCTGGCTGTGGTGGTGGGAATGGTGTATACTCTTTCTTAACGGTTTTCTTCTTTGGTTCCTTGCGTTTATTCACATTTTTGTGCTTGAACTGTGGCAAAAATCTTTCCCAACTTTGTGATCTTAATTCAGAATCTTTTGTCAATTCTCGTTTAATCATCAAGGTCTTTAGTCATGCAATGTACGAATAAAGTAAAATGTTTTAATTTCAAGTCATACATTTGTCAAACTAAGACATTATTATGTTCTTATAAATAAAATTAACAGGAGTAACCCTTAGTCTCTTCAGTAAAATTAAAACAATTCCATAAAGAAAAAAATATGTAATCTGAAACATGCATAACCAACCAAGCATCAGAAAATCATTAGAAATTTAGATTAAGAAATGTAAACTGTTAAAATAAACTGAGATGAAAATGAGACTAATTCAGCTTTTCAACCTTAAAATTCAACTTAATAATAGTAGGGATAGTTTTTAATAATGTTCTCTGCAAGCAGAAAGCTTTCAGTAGCACCTGAAATATAACAGGGGGAAAAAAGCAAACTTTCCCATAATCAGACAAAACCAATATTCTCATATTTCCCCTACCCATTGGAATTTCACAGACACTGGAACATCAGAGGATGAGAACCAGGCATCAGATGCACAACCAGTTCTGTCTTTAATGTCCCAATGTAAGCAAAAATTGTTCTTTCACCCCAACTAACAGAAGAGACCTTTTAACTTAGCTTCATCAAATGTAAGTGGACTGCTCCACAAATACCCATCATAAAGCAGCTCATTATACCATGGTTACATTTCATAGTACAATCATGAACTTTGTGCACACAGAGATATGACAGGTCTTTCTCAAAAGGTTAACACTAATTAAAGTGCTAAACTAATGAAAGGTTTTAATGTGACCTGAAATACTCCAGGCTTTATTTAATAGAAAAAGGCAGAAGTCTGAAAGATCAGATTTTTAAATGTAGTGGATAGGCTAGTAATCTAAGAAAAGGGGACTGGTATCACCTACAACAAAATGCTGTGAAGATTTTCTTTAGACTAGAACTACGTCGTACATGATAGTGTCCTGTCAGAACTCAGCTCCACAGAGACTTTCAAGGAAGCTTTCAAGGAAGTAACTACAGGACTCGGGTAGGGATGACTGGGCAGAATTCTACCTCTAATATACACAAAACATTATAGCCCTGCTTTATCTGTTTTGTGTATTAGACTGTTATTAAAAATTATAATTTCAAGGCTGGTTTCTATAGCTAAAAGAAGTCTGACAACCACTGTTATAGCAACATGTAATTAACACTCACTTTAATATTATAAATTGGATGGATATTCTTCATAGTATCCAGGACTACTTTTCGAACCTGAAATTTGCAAAGAAAAATGTGTTAGTCACATAAAGATTTCAGTGCACAGGTAGAAGGTGGACAGGGATTAATATATTGCAAAATACCCTATGAACCAGGCAATGGCTACTAAATGGAATGTAATAGTTCCTTCAACCGGTGGCTATTAGATCTATCATAAGAGTCAACCTCCCTTGGGTACAATTTTCTCAATTGTGGTATGAGAGTGTGACCAATTTAACTAGCACAACACTCTGGAAGAGAGATTTGGGGGGAAGATGGCTGAATTTACAGGCAGAAAATGTGGGCTCAAATAATGGGATTGCTATCTCATACAGGAAAGTCATTTCATTTCCCTGTTGCGGCTTTCTCACTTGTCATGGAAATGAAAATGCCTTAAGACTCTGTCGTAAGAATTAAATGCAATAGTGTATTCTGACTTTATAAAACTATGTATTGCCCCAGAAGAGAGGAGATAGTTTACAAGAATAAGGTCCAATAAAGTTACTGTTAAAAGGCCCTGGAATGGGGAAGCCGGAATGGCTCAGTGGGTTAAGCGCTCACTTTGCAGCGCCAGGGACCAGGGATCAAATCCCGGCCCCAGCCCATGCAGAATCATATGCTGAACTGGGAGCTCCCCCAGTTCAGCTCTCTCTCTGTCTCTGTCTGTCTGTCTGTCTGTCTCTCTCTCTGTGTCATAAATAAATAAATAAATAAATAAAAATATATTTAAAAAAAAAAAGGCCCTGGAATGCAAGAAAGGCCTCACAGCCAGATCCAGACAAGAGCATCAAAAGGAGATAACTGAAACTGTATCTGCTCCACAGATTTTCTCTTAACATTTATTTTGACAAGTTAAAGAAAATATGCATGAAAGCATTACATAAACATTACAATAAATTCCAATAAAAGAAAATGTAGGGAAGCCGGGATGGCTCAGTGGGTTAAGTGCTCACTTTGCAGCCCCGGGGACTAAGGATCGAATCCCAGCCCCGGCCCGTGTGGAACCATATGCTGAGCTGGGAGCTCCCCTAGTTTAGTTCTCTCTCTGTCTCTGTATCTCTCTCTCTCTCTTTCCTCTGTCAAAATAAATAAATAAATAAAAATATATTTAAAAAAAAAAAGAAAATGTATAACGAAGAAAGAGTATCCAAAGTCTGACCTCTAGTGGTTGTATATGTTACTGCAAATAACAAGACCAATTCAATTAATATTTGAGCACATGTAAGTAACATCATCCCCTTTTTCATATGTGCTACAGACTAAGAGCTTTTTAATACCCATTTAAAATTTGTAGTGGAAGAAGTGATGGTGTGCAGACCTTCTAATTGAGAAATGGTTGTCTCTGTAATTGCCAAAAGTTGGCCATAATATGTTGGAGTCCAGCAGCGATGATTCCTTCAAACTCCATGAAGAATAAAGTATTTACTAATGGAAAATCAAACAGAGCATATTCTAAAATAATATAAGTTACAAAACAGTATATTATCTAACAAACTAAAATATTATAGCCAATTATTTCATTTGTTCTCTGCTAAAAATTAACTGAAGACAGTTAAGTAGTTCTCACCTCTTTTAAGCCACTAAACGGTCCAATGGCTGAAACTGTGTTTCCCTGAACCATAATATAACAGTTTGTTAAGAGTTCCAATGCCTGTATCAAAAGAATAAGTTAAAATTCCACTGAAATACACTGAAAAACTAATGATAGAGAAAGATACTCAAGTTTTTTATTGATAAAAGTACCTTCAATGTAGATCCTTTCGGACCAATAAGACGTTGTCTTCTTTTTACAAATCTTTCTTTATTTCTTACTAAAGCACCTATTTTAATGATGTCACATGCAACATCATCCTGAAGAATTCGTACTGCCTTTTGGAAAAATAAAGAAAATATTCTATCAACATTCTTTACAAATACATTTGTTTTCAAAGTCCATGAACATATCTAAGCACAGTAACAAAAACTGTAGGGAAGGAAGGAGAGAAGCAGGTACAGGGATGGACAGACGTGGTGTCATATGTTGTCTCAAATGTTGGCACAAATAAAACAAAATCTCTGTAATTCTAAATTTACCTGTTCAGGGGAAGCCGGGATGGCTCAGTGGGTTAAGTGCTCACTTTGCAGCCCTGGGGACCAAGGATCGAATCCCGGCCCCGGCCCGTGTGGACCCATATGCAGAACTGGGGAGTGCCCCCAGTTCAGTTCTCACCGGGGTGAGACCCCGGCCCAGTTCTTGCCCTGTGCAGCCCCGCCCACCTGTGGAACAAAACTATGTGGAAAAACCAATGATGTGCAACTGTGGAGACTGTTCTGGGCCCTCCCCCTTCTCTCTGTCTCTGTATCTCTCTCCGTCAAAAAAAAAAAAAACCAATAAAAATAAATCTTTAAATTTACCTGTTCAAATGAAACACTCCTTGCTAATAATTTGATTAGGTCTCTTGCCCTAATGATGATATATGGATCAAAAGTCTTCTTTGTTGTACAAACAGTCATGCTGCCCTCAATCAAGTCCAAGGTTGCATTAACATGCTACAAGAAGGAAAGAGCAAACAAGCAGTAGTTTAAAAATGAATTCAACTTTAGATAATTAGAGAGCCTTCCTAATCTAACTATTAATTACTGTAAATTAAGGTCTCTCGAAAATTTTATCAACTCCCTCCTTGAAGAAGTGGACAGTTAATATAAAGAATACTTGGGGAAAAAGCCGGGACGGCTCAGCGGGTTGAGCGCTCGCTTTGAGGCCACGAGGACCGAGGATCGAATCCCGGCTCCGGCCCAGGCAGGACCCACATGCTGAACTGGGGAGTTCCCACGGTTCGGTTCTCTGGCTGTCTCTGTCTCTCTCTCTATCTGTCAAAAGTAAAATGGAAATAAATATGTACTGAAGATAAAATAATTACTCTCTATAAAAATATAAAAAAAAAAATATAAAGAATACTTGAGGAGATGCCAGGATAGCTCAGTGGTTGAGTGCTTGACTCACAATCGTGAGGTCCAGCGTTCTATTCCCTGTCTCAGCCTATGCATCCCCATGTGCTTAACTACAGTGCAACTGGTAACCGCCAGGATGGCATGGTGACAAAGTTCTCACCTCCCATGTGGGAAGCCCCATTTCAGTTCCCGCCCTGTGCAGCCCCACATCCACCTGTGTAGCATGAAACCATGTCACAATTAATGATGTACAACTAAGAAGACTACTGTGGAACCTCCCTCCTTCTCTCTCTATCACCTCTCAAACAATAAAATAGATCTTTAAAAATAAATAAGTGTGTGTGTGTGTATTTTACATATATTCCAAATGAGGCCACACTTAAAACCTAAGGTAAAAATGTAAAGCTGTATGGCTTTCCCTTTCAAACATTTTTCAAGCTGGTTGGTATTAGCTAAATACAAAGTAGAAATAAATTACCGTAGTTTCAGAAAGAAGCAATAATTGGAAAATTATGGATCAACTCTCAACAGGAAGAACCAGATTTCAACAAAGCAAATAAACATGCTATTTCTGCCTTGCAAGCATATTCTGAGGAGTCAACATAGTGAGCAATGAACTATTCAACATAAGCCTGGGTCTCTATGAGTTTACAAAAAACAAACAAACAAAAAGAGTCCAATCCCAGACAGAGACAGCTTGCAGTTTGCCGAACCACCCTCATGCCCAGTGGGCACAAACTACTCCAGAAGCAGTCCCACAGTTTGAGAAATGTATTTTATATCACAACCTAGTACACATAAATGAACCAAAAGCTGCATAAAATGATCCCTATCACGTGATACATTCACTTTTTTAAAGACTCATATCCACCAAATGACTTCTGGACCCACTAATGGATTTCAACCCACAGTTTGAAAAACAAAAACAAATACACTGCTCTAGGGGAATAGCAGCAGCAAGAAATAGGGGAAAGTTGGCACATCCACATCTTTCATTTAAAATGCAAATAAAGCAATTACACAGAAACATGACTCAATTCAAACTGTACAGGTAGGTACCTGGCAACTACCACAGCACAGAGTAGGCATTCAGATGAGTGTCAGACAGTCCATGAAATCCTTGTAATTTTAAAGGTATGTGAATTTATTAAATTAATCTATTATTCAAAATTAAAAACAAATGAATTAACAATAAAGCTTATCTAGGCTGTTTAAATACCAAAGAAACCAAATTAATCAGTTTGCTAGCACCTTACCAAAAAAAAAAAAAAAAAATTTCATCAGTACACATACACCTGCTTAAAAGTAAAGGTACAAGCAAGAGTTAATCTCAAAGAAATATACAAAACATACATACATGTTCATTCAAGGCTTTCTGTACCAATGGCCAGCATTCTTTCAAGTAAGCCTCTCTATATTTTGGGAACAAGGTTGCAAAACTGCTCTCCTCCAACAGTCCTCTGGGATTGTCCTCTTTGGAAAAAGCTGGTTCCTTCCAGCCATCAGGAACAGTGAGGAGTTCTGATTCATCTATAGGAAAAAACTTACACATCAGATTTTAACCTACTTCAGGACACTTTTTGAACATGCAATATGCATACATTTTACAAGCTTCCCAATACTCTCCTTGCATTTCTTCTTATGCCTTTTTAGATTATTCAACAAAAATACAGGCCTCTATTATTATCATCACACACTGTATTAAAATTATCTACCGGTATACAGGGTTCAGTCACCTCAAAAGACAAAGTTCCTTAAGGGCATGGACCCTCCTTGGATCCACACTAATTAGCAGTGGGTACTCAAGAAACTTCTGCACTACACTATGTAAAGAGTCAAATACCATTTTGTTTACAAGCCTATTTTAAATAAGTTTTCATATGTCACTGAAGTGAAGCCTGAAGTATGTGTGTGCATACGGGTGTCCCAAAATTCACGCAAGATTTGAATTTTGCGTAATTTGTGCGGTAAAGTGTTGCCAATGGAAAAAAAAAAAAAAGACAGCATGACAGCTGACAGTTCAGGGTTATTAAAAATGGAGTGCTACACGAAAGAACAACGCGTTTTGTTTTTTTTTAAGACTTTTTTTTCTTCTTTTTTTTCTTTTTGACAGAGAGAGAGATACAGAGACAGAGAGAGAACTGAACTGGGGGAGCTCCCCGTTCAGCAAATGGGTCCACACGGCCAGGGCCGGAATTCGATCCCTGGCGCTGCAAAGTGAGCGCCCAACCCACTGAGGCTTCCCGCGTTTTCATTGTTGAACAATATTTTTAAAATAATGGAAGTCTGGCAGCTACAGTTCGCAATTTTCGTACAATATCTGGTCGGAATAGTGATTTAACTTCAACTGTGAAGAGATTAATTAAAAAATGTAGGGAGACTGGATCAATTAGTGATCTTAAACACTCTGGCCGTCCTTCAACAACTCGTTCAACACAAAACATCGAAGCAGTTCGTGAGAGTGTTGCTGAGACCAGGGACATAATTCGGCACCATGGTCAAGAATTGGACATTTCGAGACACTCTCTACAGTGTATTCTCACGAAAGATTTGCATCTTCATGCTTACAAAGCCGTGGCGGCCATTTACCCGATATGCTATTCCTTACATAATCCTATACTGTATACTTTATGAATCAATAAAAAATTTACAATTTTTAATTATAAACCTGTGTTTTCTATCAAAATTACTTCTTGCATGAATTTTGGGACACCTGTTATATTTGCATGTGTGTTCAGGTGCACAAAACTTTTAAAAGCTACCATATTATACACTTTTAGTTAATAATTACTGATACAGGGTTTTAGGTTTCCAAAACTTTTCATGTGCCTTATTTCTGTATACCCTTCAAGACAATTATGAAAGGTACAAAGAACTAGTATTATTTCCCCCAGTTTCATTTATAAAAGACATTCCATTCCATTCAGTCCAAAAAGACTAGTGACTTGCCTAAAGGGACACAAAGGTCTCCTCTCATTTACACAAAATATATCCAAAGAGCCATAAATGATCCCCCATTCATTTATTAAAACTTCTAGTCCTGGATTTTAGGACTATACTTTAAATCAGTACTACTCATAGGTATGATCAAAGGCCTGGACCATCAGCATAAACTGTGAGTACGTCAGAAATGCAATTCTTGGCCTCCACCCCAGACCTACTGAATCTGTATCTCAGGAATGGGACCCCAAAATCTCTGTTCTAACAATCTCATCAGGATATTCTTGTGCCTTAGAAGCTGGTCTTTACTGTCCATGTTATCCACCCCAGTCAGGTAACTGTGCTTTCTGTCCCTTATACTTACACCCATTTTGCTATTTCTGGTTCAAATCACAGAGAATTAACTAGTCTTCAGATACCATTCACTTTATAATAACCTTAAAAACAAACAAACAAACAAAAAACAACTCAAATTTTACAACTGTCATTACTTAAAATGAACAACTGACCAAGCCCTCTCCCAACTGAAACACTTCAAAAGCTACGAATTTAAAAACAAAAAACAGAAAACAAAAAATGGTGAAAATACACAGTAGTTTCACAATATAAGTACAAATAGTCCAAAAATTGGTGAAGATGTGCAACCTCATTAATATCGAAAGTTCCAATTAAAACCTCAGATACCACGTCATAATTGTTAAAATAACAAGAAATTCAAAAATCTGATAATTGTGTTAGTATGAATATAGAGGAATGAGAACTCTCATCCACTGCTAGTGGTAGTATAAACTGCCACAAACCCTTTGGGAAAGATTTAGCACCATCTGCACATAATTCTACACTTCAAGGATTCCAATTCCATGTATGTAACCTAGAGAAACTTTTGAATATGTAAACTAGAAGACATGTACAAAGATGTTTATAGCAGCATTGTTTATAATAGCAAACAGTGGGAACACGCGAAATACCCACCAATTGTTGTATGAAAATATAAATGAGCAAAAATTCATACAACGGAAAATTAACTACGGCTTCAAATATCGATGATTGAGCATCAAAAAAGTTAAACCTAAGAAGACACAGAATGCCTACAGTCCTCTTTCATCCATATAAAATTCAAAAACAGGCAAAATTAAACCACTTTGTGCATAGAACACGAGATAGAATAGCTACTTCAGTTCTCAGAAAGAAAAATAATTATCTGAGAGGTGCTTGTAGGGAAATTTGGGGGTATGTTAATGCTTTTTTCTACCCAATGGTCTGAATGCTTTCTCAAGTGTAAGTTTTATTCATTAACTGACAAACTAGCATTCAGGACACGTCAGATGTCTTCTCCATATCACTGTCTGTCTCACTTCTTTATTATCAGCATTCACTCAAGTACATAAGGACCTCCGGCTACCGCATCCTTCATTTTCTCCACGACTGCCAGGCATTGCCGTGGTGCCCTCCGTAATTTCTTAATTCTCGTCATTTTACAGAAAAACGCAACATCTTCACTTCGGGGGTCATCCAGCAAAAGCGACTGGTTGAGAACACGTGGCCAATACCATATCGGCCTGCGGTCTCACAGGCCGGGACAAAACCCCCAAGCGCCAACAATGATAGGTACTCGACTTTAAAGAACGGACTCGAGACGGCGTTACACGTTGCCAGCAAGAAAAAGAAATCAACTGCAACTCAACGTCCAAGCCAGGCTTCGGTTGTCACACAGCCTTACCTAGGTCCTCCGGCTTCGGCTTCTGGTTACGAAATTTACTTTTCCCAGCCGCTGTGGCAGACCCGTTGAATTTGGAGGACGCCATTTTCAAATTGCTTCCAGTGTTACCGGAAGTGAACCGTCTCTTAAATCCTTCCGACTAAAGTCCCTATACCCCAAATGAGTTCCGCAGAACTAGGGGTTGCGGGGGGAAGAGCTGCGCGGTCTCCGTGCATGCGTACACTAGCGCCCTCGTATTTGCACAAACTACCCTGTTTCTCTTACGAGGCCAGTGGAGAGCCGGAGACTTCTTTTCTCGGATTCACTGCAACCACAGCTTTTGACTGCATGCTGGGAATTGTAGTTTAGTGCTGTGGGCAAATTGGAGACACGTTTTTATGGCTAGCTTTCTCGTGGCCTGAGTCTAAGTGGGGACGGCTGACTCCAGGGTTTGGCGACAGAGTGCCACCTATCGACGCCACTCATTCGATAAACGTTTATGATTGTCAAATATGTGATAGGCCTTGTGACAATATATGGGTCTCTATGCCAGGAAGTGACAGTAATAGCTACCCTTTATTGTGAGCCTACTTTGTGTGAGGCACTTGGTGTATTATTTCTAATTTTTAACACCAAAGTTGTAATTAAGAAAACCAAAGTTAAAACAAGATTGATAAGTTTTTGGAAGGCAAGTTGTCAAAGTCCTTTCTTTCTTTCTTTCTTTCTTTCTTTCTTTCTTCATTCTCTCTCTCTCTCTCTCTCTCTCTCTCTCTCTCTCTCTCTCTCTCTCTCTCTCTTTTCTCTTCCTTCCTTCCTTCCTTCCTTCCTTCCTTCCTTCCTCCCTCCCTCCCTTCCTCCCTTCCTCCCTAGATTAATTTTGTTTGACAGACAGGGAGAGAAGGTGGAGGACCCAGAGCAGTCTCCACAGCTGTGTAGTCAGTTTTGACATAGTTTAATTCCACAGGTGGATGTGGGGCCCCGCAAGTCCAGAACTGAGCCCAGGGCCTGTCGTGAGAAGCACGCCCCAGTTCAGCATATATGTCCGCAGGGGCAGGGGTGGGACTCAGTCCTCAGACCCCTTGGCTGCAGTACTCAACCCACTGAGCCATCCTGGCATCCCCAAAGTCCTTGTTTCTGATGGTAATTTACTAGGGTCTAGTTATTTCTCTTTCTAAGCTGGAGGAATAGTAATTAAGCAACACTTCTGAAGTATTTCACCTAACCTAAGATTTCCCCAAATGACTTAACTTCTGTTTACCCCAACACCACATATAGCTGACTTCAAGATACCAAGTTCATTACTACTATAAATCTTTATACTTCTAGGAATCTAAGAGTTCTTAGACTCACTAAAGATAAGACTTCTGTTGATGATAGGTCTCATTGCTTGCCATTAATTTTTTTTTCTGCATTACAAATAGGGAAAGTCTTCTGATAGGTTGAATTTCTTGCATCAGTGAAACAGGGAACAGTCATCTGAAATCCATCCTGGTGTACCTTCTGTAAAAGATTTGTATGAAGTACATGTATAAAGCAGACTTATTAATAGTTAGGGACAGAAGATCTCAAGACATGATTATGTTAAGATTTTTGCTTTTATCCTGTATGTCTTAAAAAATAACAGGCAGTGATTTTATCCCTATATTCTTAAAATTTGCTCAAGAAAAAATGACAAATCCCTATAATAGAACAAGTACCAAGTAAAAGTTATAAAGTGAGAAGCAATCCTTCAATGTTTCTAGAAACCTTATGAAGCAGGTTTTTATTATTCTTATTTAAGGAATTCAGTCACTAGTGAGTGGTGAGTTGGACTTCATGTCCAGGCAGTCTGACTATTAGCTCCATTTCAAAAAGGCCAGGGTTTTCAGCCTCATAGCTTAGAGACTTGAGCTGCAACAGCAACCCTTCTCTGAGTCGCCATCCAGCCTGCTGGCTCACCCTGAAGATTTTGGACTTGCCAGGCTTCCATAATCACATGAATATACCGTGTATTTCAGGCGTGTCCAACTTGCTGCCCACGATGGCTTTGAATGAAGCTTAACAGAAGTTCTTAAACATTATGAGATTTTTTTTTTTTTTTGCAACATTCTTTTAAATTCATCAGCTGCTGTTAGTGTTAGTGTACTTTATGTGTGGCTCAGACAGTTCTTCTTCCAATGTGGCCCAGGGAAGCCAAAAGGTTGGACACCTCTGGTGTATATACAGTATTCTGTTTCTCTGGAGAACCCTGACTAATGTAGCAATTTACAGTAGAGCAAATCCAAATGGCTAATAAACATAGAATACTCAACCACATTACTGTCAGAAAATCCATTGTTATATTTATAACAACGAAATATCACTTCTCACCCACCGTATTGGCAAAAAAAAAAAGAAAAGAAAATATTTCCTATGGTAATCTGCTGGAGCAACAAGCTCTTACATACTGGCTGGTGGAAATGTAAACTTACTGCAAAGCAATCTATTAAAATAAAATACATACATATTATTCCACAGTAATTCTACTCCTCAGAAACTGTCAACTAGAAATAAAGCGCTCTCCCATTAGGATGTATGTACAATTGTGTTGATTATTGTCTTGTATATGAAGTAGTTCAGTGAAGAGTATTTTGGAGCCACTCTGACCAGTTTGGTGCCTACTGGTTATATAAGGTTAGACAAGTTTCTTACCCATCGCTTGGAGGGAATAACTTTAACTCGACTTTATACATGTAAAGTGCTTAAAAATATGCTTTGCATATGGTACACACTCAATGGGTGTTGACTCTTATTTATTTATAGTGGCAAAAAAATTAAAGTGTCTTAACTATCAATTATGGATACGGTTAAGTAAGTTGCTGTCGCCTTCATAACCATTATATATTATGCAACCATTCGTAAGAATTAAGTATATCTACATGGAGAGATTACCTAGAGGCACTGAGTGGTAAAAGCCAGATTAAGAAAGATGGGATAATTATATAATTGTATATAATTATATTAAAATAATTATATATACATGTGTAATTATCCCATTTTTATAATGCAAATTCTTAATTCATTTAAGAAATATTTATTGAGCCTCTATAATGTTTTAGGTGCTGTTTTAAATACTTGGTCCTGTTCTATGTGCTGGACATAATAATAATTATATACATAATTATTATTTTACTTTACACAATAATGTAATATATATATGCTCGTGTGTGTGTGTATATATATGTGTGTGTATGTATGTATGTGTGTGTGTGTATATATATATATGAATATATGTTTGTACAATGAAAAATGATTTGGAAGGATATACGTTAAGCTTTCAAGGCTGATTATCTTAGGGATGAAGGTGATTAGAAAAGAAAAAGGAAGTATGGAAAAAGGTGTCCATGATAAAACAGCAGGCATATGACCCTGTTTATGTAAAACTATGAGTGTGTGTGGGTGCACAGGGAAGCCTATGAAAAGATAGTCCCCAAAATGTTGGCTGTTATCTCTCAGTATAGACACATTTCAAAGGATGGCAATTTAAATACTAATACACTTGTAAATCAGTCTCAGTTTATATATTTTAACATCCTTGAAAATTTAAATATAAATATGTACTCAGATCTGCAAGGTTATTCCCAGAAATTGCACAGATAATACTAAAAAGGGAAAGAAAAAGTGCTGTCTCTGAAGATTTTCCTGGCGCATTCTGGCCTGGAACGTCCTCTCTGCGTCACAGCACCAGCAGACAGACCCTTCCTGACTATAACCTTCTGTCCTTGGCCTCGTAGAGCGATCCGGGCCCACTTGCAGCCACCCTGCTCCAGCTGGTGTGCTCCTCCAGCTCCCCCGCTGCTCAGTCATTTTTCCCATGCAAAGCAAGTTGGCCTCACAACTCTTCTTTGGAACTAGAGGCCTTCATTCCCACAAAATTAACCCAGAAGGAAGGGCTCACTAAGATTACAATGTTGGGAGTTAGGGATGCATTTATATTTTATTAAAGCGAGCACAGGAGAAGCTGGGATGGCCCAGTGGGTAAAGTGCTCACTTTGCAGCCCCGGGGACCAAGGATCGAATCAGGGCCCTGGCCTGTGTGGACTCATATGCTGAACTGGGGTGTGCTTCCCATGTGGGAGGCCCACAGTTTGGTTCTAGCCCCAGGTTTGGCTCCTGGCTTGAGGGGGTGTGCCTCCCATGTGGAAGGTCCGGAGCTCATCACCACCACCCCTCCAAGTGGCCCCCCCGCACACCTTTGTGGAACAAAACCAAGTCAAAAGTTGATGACATGCAACTATGGAGACTGCTCTGGGCCCTCCCCCTTCTCTCTGTCTCTCTGTCTCGCTTTCTCTGTCAAAAACAATAAAATAAATCTTTAAAATAAGCGATCAAGAGAGGATTTCTCAAATACATAGGGTTGAACTTTTTTTATTTACCTATATACATAAGCTACTTGCTTTCACAAAAAGATTTAAAATCTTAAGTCAACATTTGTCAGCATAAATAACAGTAACAATTGCTATGGCTATAAAAATAAGGCCTCTTCTAACTCCAAGTCATTGCATAATATAATAGGTACCTAGTGAAAATGAGAAAGAAACAACATAATAAAGCAGGGGTATGCAATTTTTTAGCTTCCCTGGGCCGCATTGGAAGAAGAATGTCTTGAGCTACACATAAAATACACTAATAGGGGAAGCCGGGATGGCTCAGTGGGTTGAGCTCTCACTTTTCAGCACCGGGGACCGAGGATCGAATCCTGGCCCCGGCCTGTGCGGAATCATATGTTGAACTGGGAGCTCCCCCAGAGAGAGACAGTTCTCTCTCTGTCTCTGTCTCTGTATCTCTCTCTCTGTCAAAAATAAATAAATAAATAAAAATATAAAATTTAAAATACACTAATACTAATGATAGCTAATAAACTAAAAAAAAATTTTTAAATATTTCATAAAGTTTTAAGGAAGGTCACAGAATTGTGTTGGGCTGTATTCAAAGCTGTCCTGGGTTACATGTGGCTAATGGGTCGGACAAGCTTGCAATAAAGCGTCAATTTGAACTAGTCGTGTTATTAACCTATGTTTTGAAAAATAATGTCAATAAAAGTGAGTGATCTGCATGAAAGCCTAGGCAACCTGGAAACCTAGAAGAGAGATCAAATATGAGAAATATATGAGGGCCCCCCCCAGTAGAATTTATTTATAAAAATTGTGTACTTATTCTTACACGTTTAAACTCCAGTCATTGTTAAAGTACTCTTCGTTTGGTGCAATACACCTATCAAGATGCTCTTTCCACTGATCAAAATGGTTTTTGAACTCATTGATTTTGATACCTGTTAGTGTTTTTGCTTTTTTTTTCACCTCATCATTGGCAAAACATTAGTTTCCCTTTGAGCATTTTTTTTTAATATATTTTTATTTATTTATTTATTTATTTATTTATTTATTGACAGAGAGAGAGAGAGAGAGAGAGAACCGAACTGGGGGAGCTCCCAGCTCAGCATATGGTTCCGCAAGGGCTGGGGCCAGGGCCTGGACTCGATCCCAGTCCCCAGCGCTGCAAAGTGAGCGCTCAACCCACTGAGCCACCCTGGCTTCCCCTGAGCACTTTTTTCATCCAGGAAACAAACAAACAAACAAAACGTAACTTGGGGCAAGATCAGGTTAATAGGAAGAGTGGGGCAGGGGGTCATGCTGGTTTTGGTCAAAACTGCTGAACACTCAGGGTGCAGTGGGTGGGTGCATTATCATGCCACATGTTTGTGTAAATCACTCACCATGAAATGGGCAAACCCACAAAAAAAGTCTCCAAAAACATTCACTGAAGCTGAAGCAGGCTCTCACAACACCACCAGCTGGTACACCTATGTAGACGGGTTCCTTGAACACTCACCTAACAGGGGAAGCCTGTGCTACAAGGGGCCCGCCCTCCGGAAGATAACTCTGGGTATTAACCCCCTGGTATTCAGCCAGCCTTGACAGTTTTCTGCTACGCAGATGTTTCCTGTGCTATTGCTGTGGTTGGTGCTGGGATGAAATATCCTCTTCCTGCAAGGCTACTTACAACTGGATGAGATTTGGTGTCCTGCTGTGGTTGTTAACCAGGTGTTTGATCTTGGGTGGGCACTTAACCAACTTATTTCTTCAATTGTACAGTGAAGGAGGTGAGTAAGATGACTATTTCTCAAACTTTAGCCAACCTCAGAATCACATGGAGGGGTGGCCTCACTCCTAGTTTACAGTTCAGTTGGTCTGAAGTAGTGCCCCAGAATTTGCAGCCCTGACAATAAAGAATTATTCTACCCTAAAGTTTTGATAGTATCAAGGTTGAAAACCTTGGGTGTATAGGTATTGTTGATTTCTGTGATTCTACTTCAAAAGGCCAGTAGGTGCTTCACTCCTAACCAGGCATGCCATTGAAGGAAAAGTTATTTTCCATTCTTTTTACCTATCTGGGGCAGAAATTCCGAGATCAAATGAGGTTGGGCATGTTCGTTGTGGTATGACCATAGTCTCTAGGGCAGAACTTGCCTGGCATCAAAAGCCAAAATTCCAGATGGCTGGTTACTATTATGCTGGGTTCCTCCTGTGCAATTCTGCTCCATTTCCCTGGACTCCACCCCTCTCTCCGGAATTCTTCTGTCTCATTACTGCAATGAACAATGGAACTTGTACATACAATGGATGCTTGGGGTCTAGAGGCACTCATTACTGCTTGACTGTCAGTCTCTCCCGGCTCCAGGCCCACAAAACGTTAATATTATGTTGGGAATCTAATCTAGCCTCTCCTACTTTTTCCAGGGCAATCTTTCTTCTTTATCTTCCTGATTGTTCTTATTGATAAGCAACAGCTTTGATTTAATTTTCGGTATAATGTTCTTCTCCCTAAAGGGAAGCTGGAACACATTTTGTAGTAGTATGCTCTACATAGCAACAGAAGGCTTTTTAATGCGTGCATGAATATTCAAGATTTAATCAGTGGAACGTGGAGTATATGAATACTGCTGAGAATTATTGTTTTATGCAAATAGAACAAGCAAACTATGGTCTTTTATTTGTTTACATGACACTGGGGGAATATTTGACCTTTTTCAGGAAGGAGACTCTAGTCATTTGTGAAATCTATTTCTCTCTCCTACCCTTCAAATAGTTGTAACTGCTGATGGCCTTCAATGAAATGAACTGTTAGATGAAGTATTTTAAACATGTAATGAGTTTGTATTTAAACAAGTCATTTCATTATGTTAATAATATGGTGACATTGCTTCTTGGTTTCAAATTCTCTAATTAAAAAGTCTGGTACTTGATCCACAGAGACATGAAAATTCAGGCTTTAATGCTATGCTTCTTGCCTTTGATCACCTCAAAGTGATTTGAACCTCTTTTGGTTTACCGATCCCTTTGCTAACGTGATGAAATCTATGGACATTTTCCCTCAAAAAACACATATATTTGGGTACACATAACATTTTACCCACAATTTGATGGGATGTTCACACATCTGTCATGCTTTCATAAAACCCCAAAGGATCAGGCTGTTGCCTTAAAACAACATGGGAAGAATGTCCCATAAACCCAGATCTGATCCGATGAGTTGAGTCCCCTGTTCTTAGTGCACCCCAGGAGAGGGTGGGGGTGGCTGGAGGGGCTTCTTTATCTTAATAAATAAGCACACACCTTTCCAATGAGAATTTCAATATGACTTAGTACTTTCATATAGGTATACTTCTCAAGATTTCTTTGACTTCAAGATACTTAAAGTAACAAACAAAGGATTTATTGCCCTACACAGCTGGGAATTGGATCTAGGACCTCTACAATTTCTTGGAGACATTTATGCTCTTTTCACAATCTCCCTTTCTCTTAATTCTCTCTCTTCCTCCCTCTCCCTCTTCTCCTGCTCCCCCTTCTGTCTTTTGGCTCTGCTTTTACTGTGCTTTCTTCTGAAGAAAAGATGTCTACAGGATTTAATCCTTAGCAGAAGAGTTTGTTTCTTGCTAAGAGTGCCATCAAAAACCCCAGACCCTCAGCAACCAGTCCTCCATCACACGCTAGAGCCAGACATAGATCACACCCATGTAGGCTGGGAGTGGGAAGGAATGACTCCTAAGGGGCAGTTGAGAGCAATCACCAAAAGAAGGGTAATGGATGCTGGCCAGGGGGGCCACCACCCAACAAGTCACTGCAGTGCGCATAGGAAGTTACCCAAAAGATGAAGAGGTCTTCAGGTCTTATTCGTCACTGTCCCTCAGTCCCACGCCATCCTTTTGTTAAAAATAAGCCACACTTAAAAGAATTACTGAGCCCAGTCACAAGGTAGATGGAAGATTTATTTGCTAACATCTTATTTGGGGATGTGGGGGTAATAATTCTCAGTATTTACTGTGAGGTTTTAAAACATGCACTGATTGGTCTAATAAGTTTATATTTTTCCAGGCAGGTGTGGTGATCTGCTATAGCAGCGATTTAGTATCACCCCCTTTTATGTATTTTCCTCCCGGAAATAGCTGTATTTTCTTCTTGTGATTTTGAAAAGTTTAAAAAGGAAATGCAAAAAGTTATGCAACCATCATCCAAGACCCCTCCACCTATAATTAATAAATGTTAACATTTTGTTAATATTTTTGCTCCAACTCCACATAAATGTGTATAATAAAATCTTACGTATGTGCTAAATGAAGTCACTCTCTCCACAGTCCTCTTTCTCTATTTTCTAGAGACAATAACTATATGATTTGATTTTTTTTAAGATTTATTTTATTGTTTGAGAGAAGGTAACAGAGAGACAGAAAGAAGGGGAAAGGGCCCAGAGCAGTCTCCATGGTTGTACATCATTAGTTGTGACATAGTTTCATTCCACACAGGCGGAGGTGGGGCTGCACAGGATGGGAACCGACTTGGAGAACTCCTGCAGGGGAGTCCAGAACCTTCGCCACCATCCTGGCAGTTACCAGTTGTACTGCAGTTCAGCATATGGGTTGCACAGGCCAGGGCCAGGATTCAATTCCTGTACCTCATGGTTGCCAGGCAAGTGCTCAACCTCTGATTTGATTTTTTAATGAACTATTGCAGACTTACAAAAAAGCAGATAGACTAATATAACAAATGCTTTTGAAGTCATAATTCAATTTAAGATAAGGTGACCAGATTTTAACATTGGTAAAGCAGGACACCATTGACCGGGGGGGAGGGGGTTCTTGATTAAAAATTTGGTCTATCTCCCGCCGTTCCCTAGCTTGTCGTGCATTCTTTCCAAAAATCGGGACTTTTTTAAAATGCCGCGGGACGCGGGACAAATTGTTAAAAATCGGGACTGTCCCGCCAAAAGTGGGACGTCTGGTCACCTTAATTTAAGATGTAAAATATTGCCAATTAAAGCCCCTGTATACACCTCCCTAATTTAATTCCACCCTCTTTCATCAGAAGTGATTAATATGCAAGTTGTGTGTTTATCAGTTCTATGGATAGTTCTGTTTGTATGGCTACCACACACAATTCCTAAACAAGATAAAGTAGGCTTTACATATTTTATATATGAGATATTTGCACATTATATATTAGTAAACTTATATGTAATTATATAAGAATTTTATATTAGTTATATGCATATAAAGTATACATATTATAAATACAAACTCATATACATAGGTATGCCATATGTACTTGTGCAACTTGCTTTTTTGGGGGAACAGCTGGTTTTGAGATATATTCATGTTGAGTCTTTGTAATTCTAGTTTATTTATCCATGGCATATAACTTGTGAAATTGAAACAGGAAAATTGATGTGTGTTTGGCATCCGAGGTTCTTTGTCTTGTGCACTCGAAGAATGAGGACGCAGACTCCACAGGAAAGGTGAAGCTGTTTATGGGAAAGAAGGAAAGCTCTCAAAATGAGAGGGACACCCGAAAGTCGAATGCCCACTGGAAGAAGAAAGGTTCTGGAAATGAGAGGGGACACCCGACAATGAAATGCCTAAGCTGTGCCCATAAGCTACTGTTTTTATCTTGCAGAAGTGGGAAGGGGTCCAGGCATTATCAGCCTTGGTGCCCATTGTCTTATTTTCTAGTATCCTACCTTCCTCTCAAAGTTACATTTACATTCCTTAGAGGTGGGCACCAGAAGCCCAAGGCTTACATTTGCATTTCTTAGGTATGGGCCTAGTGGCTACCGAGACCTTCCTGACTGAAATGTTGTGAGTTATCTTACTAGCCTGTCTCAAAACTAGTAAAAGACATTGCGGCTGTCGTCTCTCTGTCTCCCTGCCTCTCTCTCTGTCTCTCTCCCTCTCTCTCTCTTGCTTTCTGGTGCTTGCCCTGGGAGAAGCTGCTGCTATGCCTTGAGCAGCCCTATGGAAAGGTGCCCATGGGAAGGAACTGAAGCCTCCTGCCACCGCCCTAGGGAAAGAGCTTTGAAGCCCGCCGTCCAGTCCAGTCAAGCTTTCAGATGACTGCAGCTCAGACCAACTCCTCGATTCCAACCTCCTGAGAGACTTTGAGCTGGAAGCACCCAGCTAAGCTGCTCATGAGTTATTGACCCTCAGGAACTATACTGGAGATGGCAAAAAATAAACAAACAAACACACAAACAAAACGTACACACATTTTAAGCAATGTTATCTATGCATTTACTTTTTGAAGTCGAATTGAATTAAGGTAACAATGTACAATATGATATTCACTCAAAAGATGACATTAATTAAATAAATGATAGTGTCACCATGTGACAGGCAGGACAGTCAAAGGAAATGGTGGAAGCACAGTTGTCTTTGGAGGAGCGCTTTTGAAGTGATATTTGAAATTCAAGAGCATTGTGGAAGTACAACGACAATGGAGGTGTGAGTGTGCAACAGAACCTCCAATACACCTAACAATGGCACACATTCATGGTAAGTTTGAGAAGCATAAGTTGAAACATCAGATACAAGTGGGCACTTTGGTCAATGTTGCTCAAAAAGTAGCTCGCTGTACTCAGAAGTGCCTGGACCCTGATGGTCACCACTTTGAGCATCTCTTGTAACTGCAGAAGTCAAGTGTGACTTGTATTCATCTTTTAGTATTGGTATAGATTGAGTATTACAATTTTAATGCAAGTTTTTTCTTTCTTAAATGTATACATTTTTTGGCACCTTCTGTATAATCGTTTAATTTTGTAAACTGATCATTTTTGCATAGACATAACTAAAACAGTATTGAAGCAAGTCTAAGCATTTATCAAAATGATATGGGCCAAATAAAGGAACCCCCCACCATAGAAATTTCTGGTCTCCTGTTCCTTAGTTCATTAGCTGCCCAGTTTTACTATTTTTCTGTTTGTTCCTAGAATCTCTTCTGCCTCCGACTTCAGTTAAATCATTCCTATACTAAGTGTATTCCCAAATTGTGCCCTGTCTCCAGCCTCAGTGAATCGCCCTGGAATTTGTAACTGCCAAACATCAACTTCATTATCCTGGAACCTGTGTTTGTTGATTGTGCCCAAGTAGTCTTTCTGGGCCTTCCTGACTCAACTCATGGGCAGATAATGCCCAGGAATAACTGGATAGGGTGAAGGAGGCCACAAGATCAAATAGAGTTTTAATGACTTTGAAGTCTGCTTTTGGGCCATTGCTTTCAGTTTATTAACTGTATCTGTCTCTCCTCATTTAGGGGCCATCAGCATATGAATTACACCCCAGAGAGGCTTTCTTACCCTCTCAACCAAAGAAGTCAACTGTATTTGAGGCAGATTGAGACCCTTTCCCCCATTTCTAGCCTAGTAAGGGGAAGGGCTCCATGACCCCTCACCCAACAGGCAAGGACAGTGACCACAGTCAGCAGGAAGTAAATACAGAAGAGACCTTCAGCCCCTTAGCTTCCCATAGAGATTTGGGGGTTGGGTGGGTGGAGGGGTCACGTCTCTCAAGAGAAAAGTAGGCCGGCTGCTGGAGTAGGGGGATCTCGGGACCCCTTCCTTAGAACCCACCTTCCACCTAAGCCTCATTATACCATCATTGTAATATTGTACATATATGCCCAGAAGTTCATTAATATCGTTATGTCAGACGAAACCCTGGGAAGAAGCATTTATAGTTGGGAAAGGTAATTTAATGGCCCCCCATCAATCAAGACTATCAACCAAAAAGCCCCACGTGCAGAAGTGGTGAGCCTTCCTAGATAAACAAAAACTGCTCAGGCCTGGATAATCGGGACCTTTCGAACCACTTCTTGCTGAGGCCTTCTTCCATCTCTTGGAAGTGTACTTTTACTCCTGTTTAATAAAATTTTCTTTCATCTTTGTACTTCAGTGGCCACTTAATTCTTTGTTCAAGATGCCAAGAGGGGAAGCCGGGATGGCTCAGTGGGTTAAGCGCTCACTTTGCAGCCCCGAGGACAGAGGATCAAATCCCAGCCCCGGCCCGTGTGGACCCATGTGCTGAACTGGGGAGTGCCCCCAGTTCAGTTCTCTCTCTGTCTCTGTATCTCTCTCTCTCTCTCTCTCTCTCTCTCTCTCTCTCTCTCTGTCAATAAATAAATAAATAAATAAATAAAACTTAAAAAAAAAAAAAAAAAGATGCCAAGAACCTGGACACAGTGCCAAGGAGGGCCCCATTCTTTGGTAACAAAAACATCGATCAGGGGAAAAGCCGGGACGGCTCAGCGGGTTGAGCGCTCGCTTTGAGGCCACGAGGCCACGAGGACCGAGGATCGAATCCCGGCTCCGGCCCAGGCAGGACCCACATGCTGAACTGGGGAGTTCCCACAGTTCAGTTCTCTAGCTGTCTCTGTCTCTGTCTCTCTCTCTATCTGTCAAGAGTAAAATAGAAATAAATATGCACTAAAGATAAAAATAATTACTCTCTATAAATATAAAAAAAAAAAGATAAAAAACATCGATCATATTTTGATGGGGTTGTGGCAATAAAACCTTTTCTCAGGAGAAATGTGTTTCCTTGATTCTTGCCACTAGAGGGCAAAATCGTCACAAATGATGGCTTGAGGAAAGGATTTGAACACTTTCCATTTCCATGGAATCACAGATATGAAAGATGCAAAGAGCCTTAGAGATCGAATGGTCCAGCTCTGGTAAGTCACAGACGGGATTCTAACACCCAGAGACATTAACTGACTTGTGTGAGGTCACAGAGACTGAGGTCTAAACATGCAAACTCAGCTGCACTTAATAATGCACAGATCTAGTAACTATTAATCAAGTCTGCTGAGTTTCTAAATTACTAGGTATAAAGAGAGAAGGCTCTTTTAAAAATTTCTTTATTTCAATGAACATATTAATATCTCCAGGATAAAAAAAAAACTGATAATAACAACTATTCCCATTTATTGGGAGCCTGTTATGAGGCACTTACCATATATTATATGCTACTTATCTTTTCATATAATTTACACAACAAACCTTTGAACATACCCATGAATGCATGAGGGCCAGTATCTTGTCTAAGGACACATAGCTAAAAAGAAGCAAAACAACTTTGAATCTGTAACAGGTTTAATCACTACAATGATTTGGGGGAGGACAATTCAGTTTTTTATTTCACCAGAAGTTTGTGGCTTCTAGAAATATTTTAGTATGTTAAGACACATGGTTTCCGTATAGCACTGGAAGAGAAAAGTAAAAATTATTTTGATGACTCTTCCTTTTTCCCAGAGCTCTTTCTCTCTCTCTTTCTCTCTGTCTCTCTCTATCTCTCTGTCTGTCTCTCAAATACACACACATGCGTTCACATAAACACACATATTAACATATACATACATCACCTCTTCATTCAAGCTGACCAGCTGTGATCTTGGTTAACTTTCCTAGAGCTTCATTTAGTTTCACCTCATTTTCTAAAATGCTAGCACACCTATATCTTTCAAACTCTAAGCAGGGATGCTGTAATTATTAATGAGGAAGTCTTTATGAATGCCATTGATTTTGCAGAAGACAGGTGTTTAATAAAGCTGAAGAATTATTACTACCTATTTTTATTATTTTTAAAATGTATTCCATTGTCGTTGACAGACAGAGAGAGACAGAGAGAAGGAGGAGGGCCCAGAGCAGTCTCCATAGTTGTACGTCATCAGTTTTCAACATGGTTTCATTCCACACAAGTGGGTGGGGGCCGCTCAGGGTGGGAACCAGGCCGGGAGCCTCCAGCATGGGAGGCACACCTTCCTGAGCCAGGGGCCCAACCAAGGGGTCAGAACCAAACTGGGGGCCTCCCCCATGGGAAGCACATTTCAGTTCAGCATATGTGTGTGCATGGGCCAGGGCCAGGACTCGATCCTTGGTTCCCTGGGGCTGCAAAGTGAGTGCTCAACCCACTAAGCCATTCCTGCCTCCCCTGAAGAAGTATTAAACTGGTAATTAGTCATAAAGGACAGATTGACAAGGTTCTGGAGTGAGCCACTTGACTGGCGCTGTTGCCACAGCAAAACAGTAAAGTAAAATCAGTATGTTAACAGTATTAAGTTAGGGGCAAAGAGGGAGCAGTATCTGCCCACCTCATACACTGCTGTGTTCATCTTTCCTTCCTGGCACATACTGGTACGTAGTCACAGCAATTCCAAGGCAATCAGGCAAGCAACCTTAAAAACCCACCTCATTATGTGATATTAGAGGGCTGTCCAGAAAGTATCCAGTCCTGTAATATAAAAACTAGAGGCATTTCTGGCTGGAGTTTTTCCAGACAGCCGTCATATAGTCTCCAAAGAGAGTGGCCATTGATGCTTGTCCCCCTTGTACATCGTGCCACTCCTCACAGCAGGAGATTGAGCCTATGTCTCTTCCCCTTGAGTCTGGACTGGCCTGTGAGTTCCTTAGGCCCAAAGGATGCAGGGGATAGGACTATGAATTCCCAGCCATGCCCTCGGGAGAGCTGCAGTTCAGCTACCAGAGACCACCTCAATGTAAGGAAGCCCAAACTAGCCCTGCAGGGACGAGGACACACCTGGTCAATGCTCAGATGCTCCATTCATCGTGTCTGACATTCCGGACATGAGTGGGAGAAGACAATATCTTAGCCTTTTCAGCTTCTGGCGACACCACAAAAGAACTTTCCAGCCAGAGTGCAGAAACAGAGAATTAGTAAGTATTTGGTGTCATTAAGCAATTATTTTTCAGGGTGTTTGTTTACACAGCCATTGATATTTGGAACATCTATAAACATTTTTAATAGGGTCATATATCTTTTGGTGTCCTCTCTTTGCTTAATGAAATAGGAGGTTCCTTCAGAGAAATGAATGAGAAAAAACATAAGTGCAGTAAAGTGGAGAGGGTAATTCCTTTTTAGACAATATAGTTTTTATTTCTTATTTTATTTTTTTAAGGTTTATTTTACTGTTTTGACAGAGACAAAGAGGGACAGAGACAGAGAGAAGGGGGAGGGCCCAGAGCAGGGTCCATAGTTGCACATCATCAATTTTTGGTTTCATTCCACACAGGTGGGCGGGGGCCACACGGCGGGAACTGGGCTGGGGGCCTCTTGTATGGGAAGCACACCCCAGTTCAGCATATAGGTCTCTACAGGCCAGTTGGGATTTGATCTTTGGTCCCCGGGGCTGCAAAGCAAGCACTTAACTCGCTGAGCCATCCTGGCTTCCCTAGTTTTTAGCTTCAAAAAAGTCCTGGTAACATAGAATATCTATTTCTTCACTCACTTATTCATGCTCAATAAATATTTCTTGAAATTATGTATTATCTATTGTACATCTGGTCCAGTTCTAGGCGTGGAGTACATATGCTAAATAAATAGATACAGTTCCTGATCTTATGGTGCTTACATCCTAATTGGAGAAGACAAATAACAACGATCATAGCAAAAAAGATTACATCAGCTAATGATAATGTAATTGAGAGGAGGGTAATGTGGTAACATTAGCCTAGTCTTTCTAAGGGTCCCTTCCCAATGTATCAGTGCTAAATAGGCAAAAAAATAAAATGTTCCCCCAAGCTTGTAATACAGTTTAATTGTCTGCAACCTAATTAGCAGTTTCTTGGTCTGAGCATATACTCACAGTTCATGGCGCAGGCAGGAACTTTGTCTACAGCCTTGCTAACGCGGAAAGGGATCTGATAGGGAAGGATTTTTCCCTCCTACGTTATGAGCTTTGAGGGAAGAAAAGGTGGGCTGGACTAGCACTGGAGTAATTGATGTTGGGCTGGGCTGGGCTGGGCCTTATCCAGTAACACAGGCTGAGACATGGCCATTTCTATGCTTAAACAAAATGTTTAAGTTAGGAAAAAAATAAGAAATTCAGTATCTTTTATAGTCCTAAATTTCTGGAAGCTTCAGTTCTGGAATTCTGAATAAACAGTGTTCTTTATAAGAAAGTTCCAAATGGGAAAACCACTCTTCTTTCCTGTGTAACAGGGTTCTGTCATATCCCCTTGACAGAGAAGAATTTTAGGATAAAAGAAAGAAAAAAGGTCACCTGGAGATCCTCACTTTGGAAGGGAAGAATTTTACAATAGCTCACTCCAGAGGCCGATTAACTACACTCTGTAAATCAATAACTGGCCTCCTGCCACCCTGAGACCCATTGCAAACTTAAGGAGTTAACAGGATTTGTCAGGTTTATCCAAAAACTTTTATATTCCTACCGAGATTCCCCCACCCCACCTTGAGGGGGATCTTAGACACAGGTCACACGGACACAATGTATAAAACCCGTGAAAAACCTTCTCACGGGGAGTGTGTGTTAGGTGTTGCTAACCCTGTGTACTCCACCAGCTAATAAATTCTCCTTCCTCTAGCTAAAGAGTTGTCTGAGCATCTGATACCCTTTTTCGGGTGTCGCTTCCTGCAACACCGTGGGTCTGCTGCCAAGACACTTCCCAAGTCTTTTAAAATTAGTGGTGACTTCTTTGAAGGCAAGGACTCTGACGGACTGATTTAATTTGCTTCTCCATCCTCTCACACAATATCCTTCCCATCGACACGCTTAATAAATATTTGTTGAATGAGCAGATGTTGGATAAAAAGACCAGTGTCTGCATTTAAATTCTAGCTCTGCAAATCTACTAGCAGTGTCACCTTGGTCAAGTGACTTAATTTGTCTACATTTCCATTTCCTGGTTGTAAAGTAGGAAGATGTTATTTTGTGTGTTTGTAATAAAAGTTAAATAACTAATACACACATATATACACATAATATGCATACATACTATATATAGCATGTAATGCAATTAACACAGAGCCTGCTTGTGATTAAAGCTAATTAAATGTAGTTTCTCCCCCAAGAGGTTATTTGCCTTTAGGTAGAATCATAGATCACTGGGAGGACCTAAATTGTTGTTCTCCCCCACCTCCCATTCATATATTGAATCCTAACCCCTACGGTATTGGTATTAGGAGGGAGGGCCTGTGGGAGGTGATTAGGCCTAACCAGGTGAATGAGAATAGTGCTTTCAAAAAGGAGCTGGAGAAAGCAAGCTCCCTGCTCCCTTCCACCTTGTCAGAACAGAGGGGAAAAGACAGCTGGCTCTGAAACAGAAAGCCAGCCCTCACCAGACTCTGTTGGTACCTTGGTCTTGGACTTCCTC
>PVKE010005032.1:0-61152 GCA_004027555.1 Craseonycteris thonglongyai | reverse complement strand
TCTCTTGTAGGCAGCATATGGTTGGATTTTGTTTTTTAATCCAGTCTGCTACCCTGTGCCTCTTTATTGGTGAATTCAGTCCATTTACATTCAGGGTGATGATTGATATATGAGGATGTCCTGTATCCATTTCTTCTTTCCTTTTTATGTTTTTGTTGTCCCAACTTTTCTCCATTTATTTTGATTTCTGGATTCAGGTTGGATAGCCTCCTTTAGTATTTCTTGGAGTGCCGGTTTTGAGCTGGAGAATTCCCTCAGCTTCTGTATATCTGTAAAGGCCTTAATTCCTCCTTCATATCTAAAGGTTAGTTTTGCTGGATAGTTAATTCTTGGCTGGAAATTTCTCTCTTTTAATATTTTGAAGATTGGGCTCCACTCCATCCTGGCTTGCAGAGTTTCTGCTGAGAAGTCTGGTGACAGCCTGATAGGTTTTCCTTTGAAAGTTATGTTTTGTTTTTCTCTTGAGGATTTTTTCTTTGTCATTGATCTTTGTCATCTTCAGAACAATGTGCCTTGGAGAAGATCTGCTAGGGTCTAGAAAGTTAGGGCTTCTGCTTTCCTCTTGGATTTGGGGCTGTAATTCCTTCCACAGGTTAGGGAAATTCTCATCCACTACCGGTATTTGTTTTAGTAGACTCTGAGAAGATTTCATCTCGCTTCCTTCTGGTACCCCTATTATTCTAATATTGTTCTTTCTGATGGAGTCAGAAAGTTCTTGTAGGGCTGTTTCATTTCTCTTGATTTTCCTTTCCCTTTCTTCTTCCCTCTGTGACATTTCCATGTTTGTATCTTCAATTTCACTTATCCTTTCCTCTAGCTGGTCAGCCCTGTTTCCTATGCTGGTCAGTTCTTTTTTCAGCTCTCCCATAATGCCTTTCATTTCAAGGAGTTCCTTTTGGTTCTGCTCTAGCTTCTCAATTTTGTTGGTAAAGTACTCATTTTGCTCAGCAAATTTCTTGTTGAGGTCATTTAACTGTGTCTGGGTACTTTGCCAGCATTGAGTGAGCTCTCTGAGTGTCTCGATTAATGCAGACCTGAATTCTGTTTCACGTAGATTTGATTCCAAATGTGCAAGGTCCTTTACTAAAGATTGCCCCTCATCTTCTGGAGGGGCTTTGGATTCTGAGGTGTGCATTGTGGTTTATGTGGTTCTTTTTGCTTTAGGCATGTGTCTGTTTTCCCTCTGGGGGTTTGCCTATCAGATGGGCTTCTCTTTATTTTTTCTTTTGGACTCAGTTATGGGAGAAGGAGATTTTTGGAGAGGGTTGGGGGATGCAGGCAGCTTCTGTGTCCTGGGGCACTTTAGGTTGCTGTCTTAGCTGTTAGATAGCAGGGTAGTAAAGGTGTGGCCAGGGGTGGGGTCATGTGAGTAGGAGCTAGGGCGGGCCTGAGACACAATAGCAGATTCCTCTTTCAGCAGGGGGGCTGGTGGTTCAGAGTGGGCGGGGCGCAGGAGCTCTGGTCTTTCCTCCTCCTGGCTGCCCCTCCTTCAATCCTATCTGTAAGCCACGTCTGCAGGGCAGCACTTGGATGGGCTCGGGCTTGGCAGAGGCCCTGGTTGGCCGCGCAGTCCCGCGCACAGGCGATGACACCTCAGAGACCCGGCAGGCAGCCCAGTTGCGCGCGGTCCGCAACGCCCCAGAGGCCTGGTGGGCAGGGCGCCGAAAGCCGGTCCCGGGCACAGGTAGCGGTGCTGCGGCAGCCTGGCGAGCAGGGTGCCAAAAGCCCTGTAGCGCACTGGCGAGCAGGCAGCGGCACTGCGGGGAGGCCTGGTGGGCGGGGCACCGTAAGCCCTGTGAGCGCACGCAGTGATGCGCAGCGGCCCAGTGGGCGGGGCGCCGAGAGCCCAGCCGCTCACTTCCGCGCAGGCAGAGTCGCCTCAGCGGCCTGGTGAGCGGGGCACCAAAAACCCAACTGCGCTCTGGCAAGCAGGCAGCAGTGTCGCTGCGGCCCGGTGGGCGGGGCGCCGAAAGCCCAGTTGCACGCTGGCAGCAGCGCCCGGAGGCCCGGTGGGCGGGGCGCCGAAAGCCCTGCGCGCACAGGCCGTAGCTCGGGTGGCAGCCGCTCTATGCTCCCGGCTCTGCCGAGACCGCCGGATTCACTCCAAGCACGTCCAATGCAGCTATGCCCACTCAAGCCCCAGCCCTCACTCCAAGAGCCCTGTCCTCAGAAGGCGCTCCCTCACAGTCAGTCTCCTCCGTAAATCAGGGGTGCTGAGCTGTTGTGGGCCGGTGGCCTGCTCTCACCCCGCCCGCCGGGAAGTGCAGCCGCCCTGCTCCACAGTCCCTGTTCCACTTTAGGCTCTGTGATCTGATTAGGGCCCTGCGTGCTGTCCCTTGAGTTCGGATGCTAAATTGTCCACAGTCTTGTGGGGCTTCCACGCTCCCTAGGTCTCGACTTCCAGCCCGCCCTCGATCCAGCTCCACTTTGACCGTAGTCCCCCAATCCCCCTTTGTTTTTGCCAGCCCCGGGCCGAGCTCCGAGTCTCTGTCCCTGAACTGCTGCTTCCCTTTACCTCTCCCGTTCTCCCTTTTTTTCTCTAACCTTTGTGTGTTGTTCTGCGTTGTGTGGTTCTCTTAGTTGAGGTTTCTCCTCAGGGTTTCCCCTGTGGATTCTCCTCTTTTCCCAAGGCCCTTCCCAGGCAGTTATCGGCGTTCTCCTCACCACTTAATTTTATTGAATGAACTGACCTTTGACATTTTTCACATTGGATGCCGAACTCTTCTTAGTAGCTGTAGCTTACCAAGAATATGTATATTTATGTCTGGAATATCTTGACCCAGCCACCCTTTCCTTCCCATTGTCTTTTTCAGTGAGCAGGGTGACTCACTGCTCCAGGCCAGCTACAGTATTATGGTTTCATTGTCAGTCATGCAGAGACAACCATGCTCTGAGTTTAGAGTTGTGCTTGGCTGTCCCAGTGTAACATGATATGCTCTGGCATCATGAAGCTTTGGGACTGATGAGCAATAACATTGAAGATTATATGAATATTCCACCCTCATGGAGGTTTCCTGGTTTTATTGGAAGCTGTGGTTTATGTACTATATAAACTTCAAATACTGTAGATAAAAAACTGTGAGAAAAGATGTGTGTATAAACACAGCACACATATTTATAGGTCAAACATTTTTATAGTAGATGTGAGAAATGATTATTTTTCTTTAAGACTGGTTTATGAGTAATTTCTTATAGTTATTTAGACTGTGAATAGTCAAGAAAAGCATAGTGTGTTCCCCTTAATTTACTTGAAATAATCAGCATTCATTCCCATCAAAACTAAGGGGATAGTGTATAATAGCTCTTTAATAGTAGATATCTATCTATTAATAGAAATGAGTTTATGAATAATCATTGCCAAAACCCAATCTGAGCATTATTTTGAATCTAGTTAAAATGTGCCAAGTAGTAGGCTGGAACCTCTGGGAAGATGGCAGTAGTGATGGTGAAACCATAAATGCCCATCATCTTGAGCCCATATCCTGATTAGGAGAAGAACCTTGTGATCACATTCTCATTATTTACACCTTTGGATTTTCCAGCCCTTTTTCTTCGTGGGTCCTGAAGCGAACCTGATTACTTTCATTGTGTTACCTTAATTCCCTTCTTCTGCTTAAACATGTTGGCCATGATGCCTGTGCTTCCTCTTTATACCTCTTCCTTGTGCCTAAGACAAACACAACACCTTTGGATATCAAGCACTCTCACTGAACTTGACCTGGCTGAGCTCCCAATGTTGATGGCAAAAATTAGCAATTTATATTTTTAAAAATAAGGTGGTGGTGGTGTGTGTTTAGGTAGGGATAATCAGAAAGAATTCTACAGCTGTCCTTTTATGTAAAATAATTTTTTGGAAAATCATATTTCTGATAAAATTATTAAAACTTATCAATAAAATGCATCTCATCTATTGTAGATATTCTTGATATGGCATTTCTTCTATGAAGTACTGAAAATAATGGCAAACTGATTTTCACTTTCACTAGCATGCATATAAACACATTGGAGGCCTTCTGGTAAGGATTTGAGGGACACTGAGTATTTCAGGAGTGCAGTATTACCAAGTGCATTTTGAGGAAGAATTTCAGAACTGTAAGCTACGTTTTTTTTCGTGTACATATAAACTTTCAATTGCTATAATTGTCCATGATGTCATTTTGGAACATACAGCAGAACTACTGAAAACTTAAAGTTACACATTGTCTTGGATAGCTTATTGTTTTTCTGGGTTTTAGAAACATGTGAAGAAATGGCTCAAATGTCTTTCTTTTGAAATACTGGGTCTGCTCTGCTAAATGTAACTTTCAACGAAATGGATGTTTATATTGGTAAATACCCACAAAATGTTTGGGAAGGCCAGAATGGAAAGCTGTCTAATTCAGTGTATAATTTTGTGGGTAAAGATAACATGGCAGAAAGTACATCTTGACATTTGAAAAAAAGTTTTGTTTAGCCAGAAAGATATTTCCTTAAAGTATAGGTTGCAAACTCTTGGAAAGAATCCGGCCTGGAGACTTATTATGCTTGGCTCTCACGATATTAAAAAAAAAAAAAAGTTTGACCACCTTCATCAGGGACTGTATTTCCTAGTTGTCCACATTGCCCACCACTAGTTGTTACCTCATTTTTTCATATTACTTCCCGGCATGACGAGGCATTTGTTTTGTGCCTCTTGTTAAGAGGAAAGCCATTTGTAGTCGGTCTCTGATTTCTGTTTCTTATCCTTTCAGTCACTGTCAGACTGAGAATAGGAACCTCTTTTCCTTCATCCCTTTTCTTTCTGCGCTTGGCTCCAGTCCCAGTTTGGGCAACATCAGGTCTCAGGTGGAGTTCAGCAAAGGAAAATAGAAGGGGAGGAAGGCCTGTCCACGCTTCTCCAGTAGGGGTCCTCGGGTGTCAGAGATGATGAGCGAACCTAGGGACTGGACTGACTCCTCCATGCAGGAAAAAAAGGCACCTTGTTACTCACCTTGCCTTCTTGTCTGCTTTTGTCTTATCCCTCTATTTTCCTGACATTTACAGTGGAAGCCAATTTATCCATACTCATTTATTCAGGATATAGTTTTGAAGTCTGCTGAATGCAGAGTATATGCTGCACTAGTGGAGGGCAGGAGGGGAAGATAACCAGATAGACAATTTATCACCACTGTGGGTTTTAGTTTTACTAGTGTGGTTTTAACTCTCATGTGAGACATTCAGGTCTCATCTATATCCTTTTTCATCCATCCTTAGAGTATCCTTAGAATTTTTATTTCTGTCTTCTGCTGGTTGGATCTTGTATTCTTTTGAAAATGCATAGTAGTTTGTTAAGCACTTTCTTCTAGGTCCTAAGTTGATCATTTTCAGAGGCATGCTTGTCCTTTGAAGGATCACGATAATTTTATTTTTCAATAGGCTCTATGGTTTACTTTGTTTTGTTTCCTTTATTCATTTTTGAACAGAATTTTATCATTTTATAAAAAGATTTATTTTATTATTTGGGAGGAGAGACAGAGAGACGCGGGGAGGGCCCAGAACAGTTTCCATTGTTGTGACATGGTTTTATTCCACAGAGGCTGCACAGGGTGAGAACTGAACCCACTGAACTGAGGGCCTCCTGCCTGGGAGGCAAAAATCTTTATTGCTGAGCCATCCCAGCAGTTACCAGTTGTGCCATAGTTCATCTTATGGGTTTGCATAGGCTGGGGTTGGGAATTAAACCCAAGACCTCATGCTTGTGGGGCAAGCACTCAACTGCTGAGCTATCCCAGCATCCCCAGAATGATTTCATTTTGTCCAGACTCATTTGCCAGTAACCGGGGTATGGAGATTCACTTTGACTCTGTTTTCTGTTTATTCACTGGGGTGTAGGGGAAGGCGGGTGGGGGGTGGGGGTGGGTTGGGGTGGGGTGAGGAATACCCTTGTCCAATTTCCAAGCAGAAGGGCCGGCTGTGCAGCTCCCAGATTGATGATCCAGGGCAGGAAATGGCTTCTCCTCCACTGCCAGTCCTCTACCTGCTTCTCTGCCACTCTGAACAGGGGTTACAGCCTCAGAGGACTGCAAAAGTGAGGCAGATTAAAGAAAGCTATTGAAAGCCTTGGATTTGGACGTTAAAGGTTCTGGAATCAGAACCTTTAGTAGCTTTTGATAAATACATTTCCAAATATTTCTCAAAAGATTTATAGCAACTTACATTGCATAAGCAATTAAGAAAAATTTTACTATACCTTAGACAGAATTTAAATTATTTGTGACTTGAATGGAAGAGGTGTCATTTTATTCTTTTTTTAAGTATTATTACAGCAATGAAACATTTGATTGGTTAGTAATATTTTCTTTTCTTTTATAATGATCATTTTATTCATAAAGGATATAGCATAATGGCCAAATTATGATAAAGCAAGTCAACAAGCACAAAATCTTGTTGTATCCCTCCTGAAAAAATGATTTTTATCATTTACAATTTGAAGTATTTAGGTATGTGTCACTTTTTGTATAATGGTCACTGTCATCACACTCTATTAATCCTTGTCAATAAAAAGAAAGTTGCAGAATAGAGAATTGTAAATCAAACAGGAAATGGATTATTTATATTTTTGTATAAGGAAAGAAAGTTTCAGAGTTTTTCCCCAGGAACTAAATGGGGCTTGAATGCAAATATAACTTGATTTGTATACATTGAACTGTATAGTTCTGGACAACTAATATTGCATTTTAACCTCTCATTAATATTCCATTAGCAACAAATTTTCATACCATAATTCCTGACCTTGAGATTTATGTGCCTCTGTGCCTCTGACCTTATGTATAAAATAAGCAGTGAACTTTGTGTAAACAAATATTATTATTTCTGCTAAAGGAATTCTTTTCCTGACACCAGCTACCGTATAAATAATTTCTTCTCTTGGTTTTAATGAGAATAAGAAATTTATGTACTTTCTTTTTATGCTATCTTAGTTACATGTACTCAAAAATATATGTGACTTTTGCTGAAACATCCTTTGAGTTTTACTATACCATTTTTTGAGTCATACCCAAAAAAGATCCAAAAGATTTTAAGCTTTGCCCATGTATTATGAACTACACATGATTTTTGTTTCATAATGGACAAAAAATCCATTTACTCCAACAGAATTGGAACAGGTCTCAGAAAATAAAAGCATTTATCCATGGTGATGCAGAACTGTAGCAGTGTTTATACTTTTGATCATTCCTTAGAGAGGTATTACCCTGGTAAGACAACCAGCTGGCTTCAGGGAAAATTGTACCCTTGATATGTGCTTAAAACAGCAGTGTAAAATGTAACTGCCGACAATCTTGGTTTTGGTTAAGGTCCCTTTCTTGTTATTCACGGGATGCTGGGAGCACAGAGGATGATGTCAGTTTCTACCCTTTAGAATTCTTATGATGACCAGACATAGTATTTCCCTCTGTTGTCAACACTTGAGAAAAAAATTTGCCAAAAAGAGACTTATGATTACAAAATGAGAGAATATTAGTAATTGTTGTTTGTTTTAAGAAGAGAAAGAAATTCATCTTTCCAATGTTATTTTAGAAAAGTCCTCAGGAGTTGAAATGTAAAGTTATAAAAAAACTGTTTTTAACAAATGTAACCTGATTTTTAATTCTAGTATTCTGCCCTAACAATCTTTAAATTAAGTTTTTTGGCTTTTTTATTTTTGTTTTTTTAAAATATGCTTTGCCCAAGGACATGTGGGAATCCAAATTATAAGCCTTTAGGGACATTGGTTAATTCATCTTTGTTTTTCCAGTATTGGCACATGTGAGTGGCTCAAGAAACTGTTTTTTTGACATGAACCAGTAACCTTTGGAATTTATACAACATTAAAAGTTAATTGAAAAATTGCATGTAATACTCAATTAAGATGATACAGGTGTATTTCCTGGTTTGTACGAATGTTCCAAACTTTGTTGGCATTATTCTATCACCTAATTATTGGCAGAGTATGGAGCAAAGATATGAGGCTCAGAAGGTTCTAAAGTGTGAACTAGACTATTGTTTCCTTGGGCAGTAGACTATAGATGATGTTACTTTTATAAGTTATCTTTCTAGTTCTGGCTAGCTGATTTACTATTGAAGATTTCTTAGGAGAGGAGTGCTGTATTAGATAATCAATTAGGCAGAAGATTACATGACATTAGTGATCACAGGAAAAAAATGTCCTTGTGTTTGCTTGAGAATAGCAGATGGTGAGGAGACCAGATGTAAAGCTATTTTAGGAAAGAGGACATGGTGAACCATTGAGTTTGATTATATATTTTTCCATGTAGATTATCATGTTCTGAAAAGACTTTATTTCCAGTTCCCAAAGGGATCAATTTAAGAAATTAAATTTGTTGCATTAAGCACCTGTATCAACAACAAAAATCAAGTAACTTGATTAACAAATTAAAAAGAAAAGGTTTAACAACAATTAGTGATTACATATAGTAATCATTAGGGAAACGGAAACCAAAACCACAAGCTACTATCCCATACCCATTGGGATGTCTACTATTAAAAAAGCAGAAAATAACAAGTGCTGTTGAGGATATAGGGAAATTGGTGGTGGGCATATAAAATGGTTCAACTTCTATAAAATAGTTTGGCTATGCCTCAAAAAACAACAGTAACAACAACATAGTATTATCATGTAATCAATCCAGAAGTGAAACTTCTGGGTACAAATATGAAAGCAACCCAAGTGTCCAAGAGATGAATGGATAAATAAGATGTGGTATAAGCGTATAATGGAATTTTAGACTTAAGGAGGGAAATTTGATACATGCTCCAACATGGAACACTAAATAAAAGAGCCAGTCACACACAAATGGACAAAAGCTGATGATTCCAGTCATATGAGGTTCCTAGAATAGTTATTCATTAAAACAGAAAGTATAATGACGGTTGCCAAGGGCTGCGGGGAGTTATTGTTTAATGGCTATAGAGTTTCAGGTAGGGAAAAAGAAAGAAGTTCTGGAGGTAGATCGTGGTGATGATTGTACAACATTCTGAATGTCTTTAACACCACACAAGTACACAACTAAAAATGGTTAAAAGGTAAAACAAACAAACAAAACTGTCTGCCTGAAATTATAACATAGAGACAGGTCATAATTATAACATAGAGACTAAACTATGTATATGATTTATCTGTGCACTCCCCCAACACTAAATACGTATATAACACCATGGTAACAAAACAATATTACTTGAATGAAGATAAACTGCCTGGATTAATGAATAATTAATGTAGTAGAATGATACCATCAATGGTCTTTACTGTTGGGTCAGGTTCTAGATTTCCCAAGTAGTGTTTACTAACTTTTGTACTCCCACTTTTTCAATTATTAGAATAGCAGCATATGAGTATTTATAATAAAGTTTTAGTTACCGGTATGTGGTACTTCTACAGGCTTCTTGCCATGGCAAACTCCAAAGAAAAAGCTTGAAAGAGCTGAGGTCAGGAGCCTCTAAGGATAGAAGATATGAGATCTGACAATTAAGTTCATGAACTCTTCCTCAGAAAAGTGCTACATACCTCAATGCTGAATATCACTATAGTCACCTTCAAAGTACTCCCTTTGGGAAACTATGCACTGGTGCCAGCATCTAGTCCACTCTTCAAAGCAATTTTGGAATACTTTTTCTGGAATGGCCATATGAGCCATCATCATATTACTATTGATGTCCTGAATGTTGTTAGTATGTCCTCTATTTTGGGGTAAAGAAAAAAGCCACTGGGGGCCAGATCAGTTAAGTAGGGAGGGTGTTCCAATATAGTTATTTGTTTACTGGCTAAAAACTCCCTCACAGATAGTGGCATGTGAGCTGGTGCATTGTTGTGATGCAAGAGCCATTAGCTGTTGGTGAAAAGTTCAGGTCATTTTCATCTCACTTTTTCATGCAGCCTTTTCAGCATTTCCAAGTAGTCAACTTGGTTGGCTGTCTAGTTGGTATAAATTCATAATGACCGATTCCTTTGATACCAGAAAAGGTTAGCAACATCATTTTGACTCTTGATTTGGACTGATGGAACTTTTGTGGTCATGGAGAATTGGCTGATTCACATTGTGCACTAGGAGGCTTTGTTTCAGGGTCATATAGGTAAACCTGTGATTCATTACCTGTGATAACATGGCCCCAAACATCTTGCCAAAATGGCCTTGGCAAACTACGCTCTGGTGTTCTCGCAATGGCACACAAAAACATGCAATGGGAATGCTGGGATAGCTCAGCAGATTGAGTGCTTACCTTGGAATGCAAGGTCTAAGAATCAAAGCCTAGCCCCGACCTGTGCAAACCCTGAACATTGGTGCAACTGGTAACTGCCTGGATAGCACAGTGGTGAAGGTTCTCATCTCCCATGTGACAGGCCCCCAGTTTGGTTCCCACCCCTGGCACCCCTACATTGACCTGTGTGGAATAAAATCATGTCACAACTAATGGTGGAGACTGCCCTGGGCCCTCCCCATTCTCTCTCTTTCTCCTCTCAAAAACAATAAAGTAGATCTTACACACATACACACACAATAACAACAGTGAATGCCAGTCAGCAAGACACTGCCACACGTCCACACAAATACAGCAGTAAAACACAGATACACCTTACTGAGTTGTCTGTACAGTGCTGCCAACGTAAGTGTGCAGTGCCAAGCTTGTGAATTGTCTGACCTCATAGAAGATATAGCACTCTCTGTTTCAATGCTTAGTGTTTTAATAGGAGTTGTAAGCAATTTTCTAAAACTGTACAACATGGAAGTCAATGGTATTAGTATCTAAGGGACATGATATGTTAATATCTTATTTTTATACAAAGAAATTGGTAGAGTTGAAGCAGAGAACTGGGTACAAGTTTATGAAAGTAGTTTAAGTACTGCTGACAGATGATAGGGCAGTAATAAGAATAAAGATAACAAAAACAACTTGAGACGTGGCTACTTCAATCTCTGAAAAATTGTTTTGGCACACAAAAAAATTATATTGACTCCTAGAGGTGTTTATACTTTGTGTGATGTTTAAACGAATGGGGAAGGTGGAAAATAACCCAAAACTTGTAAGAACTTTATTTATATACTTATCCCTTTTTAACTACATATCTTATATGTCCACCAGTCCAGTCCAGTGCCTTTATCATCATAGTGACATATCCTTTTGTCAATAGGAAAAGAAACTTATGTTCAGTATCAGGGAAAGTATATGTTCTGTATGTTTGTGTATTTTTACAATCACAGTTAAAAAAAAGATGTGCCTAAAAACGGAAACATGTTGTGTACTGCTCACTCCTTATTCTAAAAACTGTCTGGAGTAGAAAGTATAAATGAAAAGAGCTGTCCCAGGGTAGTTCTCCATCAGTTAGAACAATGATAGGAGCTTGGTTTTTAGGACTTGCTTTCAATGCCTTTAATAGCATTATTAGTCCCTCACAAGAGTTTAAAAGACATCAGAAGGGGAAGCTGGGATGGCTCAGTGGGTTAAGCACCAGGGACTGAGGATCCAATCCCGGCCCGGCCTGTGCGGACCCATGTGCTGAACTGGGGAGTTCCCCCCAGTTCAGTTCTCTCTCTGTCTCTGTATCTCTCTCCCTCTCTGTCAAAAACAATAAAAAAACAAAAACAAAAAACCAAACAAAACAGTAATTTCTAAAAAAAAAATCAGAAAACTGGAGGCTTGTCAGTAATTCATTTAATTCACTATGTCTGTATGCTTTTAAGAACATTTATTGAGCATCCACAACCATATATGTATATATATGTATTATGGTTTGATAAGAAACCCTCATACTTTCTGAATTACGTGATCTTGAATGATTTGGAGTCTGATAGAGGATATAGTGTAGACATACACATACCTACCCTCTGAAAAAGAATACCCCCCAAAACAAAGAAACAAAAGATATTTAAGTACTTTTTCAAACTGTTTATATTTTATAATATATACATTTATCCCAAAGTAATAAAATGAGTATAATTTTCTCAATTTAATGCATATTGTCCATATGCTATGTTCTACAGTAGACACAAACATAACACAAAGTTCCTGTCTTCATGTTTTTTATTTTGAGTGTGGGTGGAAGGAGTAATAAGAGCGATGCCCACAGGGCTATCCTATGAGGTCAATCAGTAGTGTTCCTCACCAGAGATAGAATGGTGAGTGCTGCCTTGACCTTAGTACTTGACTCTGTGTACCCTGGTTTTAGGTTTCATAGACTATCTTTGCATTGTCAGCTACCTCAATTTTTATCAGGAAATGGTCACTAGAATATATATCATTGATAAGAAATAGAATAAGGTACCACGCCGTTTAAAATATGGGAATGCCTAGCTAATTGGGTGACTATGGAGGAGGAATTGTATGAGGTGGGTCTTGAGGGATGGATAGAATGCCTCCCAATTTGGGGAAGGAAGTCAGAGGCAGGAAAGCATGGGTGACATTCCCTGAACAGCAATTAGGCTGACATGACTGCAGCCTAGAGGGACCGTGAGAACACAAGTTGGAAAAGTAAGGTTGATAGACAGAAACGTGTTCATCTGACATGTTTTGAAGTAGCTTTCAGAACGATGTCCACCTCTAACTTTTGAAAAGTGGTTTTTCCTAGGCTCTTCAGTGTTCCAGCTTTGATTATACAAATAATTCACACAAGAATGAACCAGTGAGGGTGGACTGAAATTTCCCAAATATTTCATGCCTTCATCAGTATGATTTTGCTCATTCGTCTCCTGTTGACTTGATTCAGTTCCCTTTATGCTCCACTTGCTCCCTTACCTATTTTTTCCAGATGGGTGATAAAGCTCTGAGGATTTAGTTTTTCTCAGTTTACACCACTTTCCTACAATACCAAAATATTTGTAATTTTATAAGAAATATTCTTGCCAAAATGAACTTTTCTGGAGTTCGTGACTGTTTTCTCCTTTAGCATTGGCATTTCTCCAGTGGATTATCAGCTTGTTCCCTGATTGTGTGTGAAGATCATGATGATTAATAATAGTTACTAGGCAGGTATTAATACAATTGTTGGCCTGTGATTGTGAGGTTTTTCTGGTTAATTTTCAAAAGCATTTGGCTGCTAAACAAGAAAACATTTCAAAAATTTAATTCATTTGCAGTGATATTTGAAGCTAATTAAAATTATCTTTAATGATTCTAAAATTTATAAATATATGTTTTTGAATAATAACACAAACACGGGTATGAGTTTGCTATTACTTCTGCTTAGATGTGTTTAGAAGCAGATTTGATTTGAAAAGGAAGTAGTAAAGGCCAACTCTGATGTTTCTTTTGCTTTTCATTAGTCTTATATTTAGATAAAAAATGTTAAAAGAGCTATAAATTGCCTATTCAAAGTGGTACATTCCTCCTTATCAGCAGTCAGAAAAGGTGGCCAAACTTGGTGTTGGTCAGATTGAATTGCTCTGTGTAGGGGAAATTATCTTGCTACAGTTTTTGAGTAGTAAGCTATAAATTATATATATATATATATATATATATATATATATATATAGTTTTTTTTAATTTTATTTTTTTTAATGTCGTTGTGCTTTTCAGACAGGCCTGTCTCTATCATTTTCTCCTGGAATGACAGCTTAACAGTTATCCTGGTTGGATTGTGTTAAAATCTTTAAAGGCTACATTCACTAAACCATATGTTCAATGTTTGGCAGCCAAAATTGCAGTCATTTTAATGGAGTATAACTTAGCAACTCTGCTATTACCACAGATATCTTAGTGTTAAAGCTACATGAAAATATCCTCAATTTTCAGTCTATTATTTTATTTTTAAATTGTTCTGGGATGTGCTGAAGTATACTTTTGCACTATTTTAAAAATGGATTTTGCCAAGAAAGCAGTAACTCCAATAAGTTAAGTAAGGACTTGCTTAATATAGTTAAACTATTTTAATGGATTTTTAACTAATTAAATTTCTTGAGAGTCTACTATATTGTGAGCATTGTGCTGGGTACCCTGCCTATAGATAACTTGAAGTTATAGTTGTTAGTAATGATGTCTGGATAGAAGGTGAACAATGGGGAACAGTCATGAAGTGGCCAGACCAGGAACAAAGTACGTATCTTTGAGGTTCCATCGAACAGGGATGTCGTGACCTGTTTGTTGTTGGCATGTTGTCCTGTGCTGAGTGTTGAGATTTTGATACCTTCTCTTGTAATAGGATGCTGCATTTGCCCTGGGGAGGGACGACTAACTGAAATAGTGAGAAAGTGAGATTCCATGGGAGAAATCCAGGGCAGACCTGTGCTAACTGACTTAGCAGCCATAGGGTGTTTCACTCCTATCCTTTCACAACTTTTTAAAAGGTTTTCTTGACACATCACCTTGAGCCCCTGTAGGAAAGAAAGCCCTTTTGTTTTGTGGTAAAGGACACAGAAAACAGGTATTCACAGCCCTAGTCTTTAATTGGCACAGCTTTCCCTGATGCCTTGTGTCCCCTCTAACTCACTGGTGCTCCATCTGCCTAAAACCAGGTTCCTGGAGCAGGTCTGAGTGACAAGGAGTTGAAGAAGCAGATACTGGAAAATCCAGCTGTGTGTGATCTTTCCTGGCTTTGATCAGTTCAGCTTTCATATTGAAAAGCTGTTCAAACCCTATAAAAAAATTTTTTTTCAAATAATGCCATACATTTATCTCAGAAGTAAGCCTGAAACTTTAAAATTCATTATCTTTCAAAGAAAATGAATTTGAAGTATTGTTAGTACTCATATCTATGTTTTTTTATTTTGAAAAGGTCAACAGGGGAAGCCAGAATGGCTCAGTGGGTTAGGCGCTCACTTTGCAGCACCAGGGACCAAGGATCAAATCCCGGCCCCAGCCCATGAGGAACCATATGCTGAACTGGGGAGTGCCCCCAGTTCAGTTGTTGCCAGGACCTATGTGGGAGGCTCCCAGCCCAGTTCCTGCCCTGCGCAGCCCTGTGCCCGCCTGTGGAGTGAAACTATATGGAAAACTAATGTCAACTATGGAGACTGCTCTGGGCCCTCCCCTTCTCTCTGTCTCTCTCTGTCTCTGTTTCTCTCTGTCCAAAATCAATAAAATAAATCTTAAAAAAAAAAAAAAAAGGTCAACAGCTGTCTCAGTGAAAGACATCATATTAACTTTCACTAACTATGTCAAAATTCGAAATTTGGCTAGTAAAATTTCCTGGCAGTTCTATATCATTGTGCCTTGATATATGAAAATTAGTTGCTTGTTAACAGTTACAGAAATATATAGTTTAGTCAGAATACCTAATTTAATCACAAAGAATAAAAAGAGTAGCATTCTATTCAATTTTGTAGATTTGCACCAATCTCATTATCATAATATTAAGTGTTAATTTCCAAAATAATATAGAAGAGAAGCTATCAAGAAATAATAATTGAATGTTTAAAAAGCAAATACCAAGTTGAATTAGACTGTATTTATAGATTCAATCTTTTAATGATATATGCTAATTACCTGAGAGTGTGACTTTGCAATATCACTGTAACTTACAGATTTGGGCATTTTTTAGGTTGATGCAATTTTATTTTATGTATTTTAATGCATTTCAGGGTTGATTTCAATAAACAAAAATGAAACTTATGTGCTTTCAAAATTAAGTGAAGTAATCAATGTAAAATACTGAGCGCAAAGCCTAGCATATAGCAACTCCTAGGACAATCATTATAATCATGTTTATAATTATGTTCATTATTTCTGACTCCTCTCTTTTTGCCATACTGTGTCTGTCTCTCTCTGTCTCTCTCTGCCTCTCTCTCACTGGTTTGTATACCTTCACAATTTCTATAAACTCACAGTGTTACTAATTTTCATTGTGTCTACTCTCTAGCTTTCGGTATGTTAGAGATTTTTGGACTTACTTCAATAACTGTTAGTATATAATTCCTGTTCCAAGAACACATGTCTATAGAGCACACACACAAGTGCTGAAGACCTTTACCTTCTCTGATACCAACAATTTATTCCTACTTTGTCTAGGACTCAAGAGCTTGATGGTCAAGAGATGAGCTGGATATGACCCTGACATATACCAGGTCATATGGAGACTGGCATGTGAAGGCTGACTTCCTGTGTTTTTAGTGTGTCTATTTGCTGATGGAATTTAGGACCTTGGGATGCTCTTGTATCTGAATTTAGTTTTGAAATACCATAAAAAACATTGTTATGTTTTTTTCAAGAACATGATTGCCACATGATATATGTTTGTTATTTTAGCAGTAATTCCAATTATTTCCCTTTATTTTTATTTATTTTAAACTTATTGAGAATAGTTTTAATAATATAAAAAAATACTTTTTATATGAAGTAAAAACTAAAAGTCCCTTTTCTATAATTTTTTCACTGTCATTCCTCAGGAGAAATAAATTTTGATAGTTTGGAATGAATCGTTCCAGACTGTTTATATGTGTCAGCTCACTACATACATAGCTCTATGTTTATTTATGTAGGGATTGTTTTTCCACACACAAAAAATGAGATTATATTGTTCAGCTGTTTACTTATTTTACCAGTTAATTTAAGGACATCATTTCATATTCTCACTCTTTTTCATGGCTACCTAGTATTTAACTGTATTGTTGTGTCTTGAATTTTATATAGATTATTTTCTGCTAAAAGACACTTGAAAGGTCTCTGGATTTCATCTCCTTCTACATCATATTGCATGAGCTCCAAGGATTAGAAGCTTTTGGCCTCAGTATATCTGTGCTTAATTTCCCCAGTACACTGTGTAGGCAGGCTATAGGAAGCCTGGACTATCTGCCTAGGTTGAATGATGGCTGTCAGGAATCATTCTGAGGTTGTCATTTGACCTTGAATCGGCCTCAACTTAGATAAAATGTACCAGTTCTGTTGTGTGGAATTTTAAGATAAACCTAATTTTTAAAGATTTATTTTTATTGTTTTTGAGAGAGAGAGAGAGAGAGAGAGAGAGAGAGAGAGAGAGAGAGAGAGAGAGAGAGAGAGAGAGAGAGAGAGAGATACGTAGACAGAGAGAGAGAGAAGGGGGAGGGCCCAGAGCAACCATAGCTGCACATCATTGGTTTTTCCTCATAGCTTCATTCCACAGGTGGGTGCGGGGCTGCACAGGGCAGGAACTGGGCCAGGGTCTCGCCCCAGTGAGAACTGAACTGGGGGCACTTCCCAGTTCAGCATATGGGTCAGCATGGCCGGGGCTGGGATACAATCCTCGGTCCCTGGGGCTGCAAAGTGAGCGCCCAACCCACTAAGCCATCCTGGCTTCCCCAAGCCTCATTTTTATAGAAGCCTCATTTCTCATTTGTGTGTTTTATAAGTTTAAGTACGCTATTTAGTTAGAATGGATTTTAGCTATGCCATCCTTCGATGCTTCTATATTGGCAGAAATCTGAGATTCAGAGTATAAGAAAGGTCAGGTTTTTCAATCAGTAATTCTTTAAAGACAAATTTTAGAGATATATTTTAGAATATATTTGTTTTTCCTTCATTGTGGAATATTTTTGTATCTATATTTCTAATTAGACACATTGAAATTTAATTTGTGACTGTCATAAATGGCTTACTTAATCACAGTTATAAAATCCAAATACCTGTACCAGTATTCCAAGATTAGCATTTCATTGCGGGTAGGGATGGTGCTCATTAAGTTGTTCATAAAATTTTATGTTCTTCAGTCACCATTTACTTAGTAGATACAGTAACTTATTTTTGTCATGGCTACTGGCCATATCTTGGAGTTTAACATCTGCTGGTTTAAATTGCTGCATACTTTTAAAATTCTAAACTCTAGATGCCTAGGATGAAGGAAAAAATTTAAGTTATATACATATTTTTGCTTGAAAGATTTTATTTCATATTCATAAAATAGTAATATAGAATTTAAGGAACGTATTGCTATTGATTTTAATAGGTTTTACCTTATAGAGCTGGTATCCTGCTATGATATTATAGCTCTACTTTTTGATTTATTATTGTACAGAGTATATCATGCACAATGTGAACCACCACCCTGAATCAGTATTTAGAATACATCCTTATTATATGTTACTGTACATTTTCTGTGTTAAAATGGAATTATAGTTGTTCACCAGATTTTAATGCATACGGGTGAAGAGGAATGCAGCTCTTTTACTTTCACAATGATGTCTTCCTCTTAGTCTCCTTGAGTATCTAGTAGCTTGAGCTTTTCTGTTGCTACAGTGTTAAGATGATAATTATGAGTTTTCTTCCACAAAGCAGTATTTTCTAAGTCTTTATTTATGTGCAAATATACCCCAAAGTGAACAAAAAAAAGACCTCTTATTCTTAATGTAATATGAAGAAAAAATGCTATTGATATGTGAAAATGTGATATACTTAATTTGGTTTATTATACCACAAAATATTTTATAATGGAATGTATTTTTAATGACATAAATAGAATTACAAATCTCATTTTTCTTTTGTACTAGGATTATAAACTATATTGGAAAAAAATTTTCACAGGGCACAAAAATCAAATGAATGTACAATTGAAAAAAATTTGTAACTTATTTGGTTTAAAATCAAATTACTAAGTTTTAATTATGTATTGAATTTAAATAACTTATTTTATTACTTAATTAAAAGTACCATCACAGACCTGAAAATATTCTCTTTAACATTAGGTTTTTCTTTTCTTTTCTTTTTCAGTCTGTGATCAAAACAGGGCGACTGCTAATCAGTCACGAGGCTCCTTTGACTGGTGGCTTTGCATCGGAGATCAGCTCTACAGTTCAGGTAGTGTAACTTTGGCACTGATTTTAACATTTGTGCAATTGCACGTGTCTATTCCAAGAAAAAATTACTTGTCATAATATATGAAAGCATGCACTTTTTGGAAATGCACATTTTTTATTTGACCCCACTTCACTGTCTTTTAATGGTCTAATTACATCATCTAAAAAAGAAATTTTAAAATAATAAAGACTGAAAAATCCTTTATAGGAAAAAGAAAGTTTCAAATGAGTTTAATAAACTAATGTCAATTATGTTTTCAAGGTAACAGAAAAATAACACTTTTAAATTTGAATATGATACTTGTTTCTTGATAAAACAAGCTTATTATGAAAGAATATTGATTACAAAATTGATCTTAGATTCTCCAGCCTTCACCTTACAAAAAAAACATAAAACTATCAAAAGTCAGTAATTTAAATTCTATAAACATTAAAATCAATAATGTAATTTAGTAATGCTATTGGTAACACTTTAGAAGTGGCTTAAAAACATACTTCTTTTTAAAAACTGTTCAGTTTAGATGCTATAATATCAGGAAAAATTGTACGTCTTTTTGGAGAATTTTTACTTAAAATTTGTATTCACATTTATACCACAGATGTAGGATGATTTAAATGTTTCATTTCCCTAATTTTTTAAATTAAAAAATAACTGTTTTAAATGTAAAGTATATTTATTTTAAATTCAGAATAAGTTTTCAGTTTAACATTTCTTTACTGATGTTAAAGTGATTCTATTGTTAGAATACATGTAAGTTGAGAATTTTCTTAAGAGTATATGGTTTAAAAACTTGATATAAGGTAATGAATGATATATGAATGATGATGTTTTTATTTTTAAACCTTTAGTCAGTAAAGAGTGATTACTATCAATAAAATATCTTTAAGTTCTAATTGACAATACTCTAAATATTTTTAAATTAGATAAAGCACATTTAAACATAAGTGCTTTTAAACCTAAATCAAAATAATCCACAATTATATTCAGAAACAATATGTTATATATATTTTTATATATGTTATTTTTATGTTATATATATTGTCAATTGCAAAATTACGAAGAGCAAATTGCGTTTTGTAGATTTTTGTTTTTCTGTTTATGATATAAATTAGAATTTGAAACGTACTGCTTATCATTATATGACATGAGTACCTGGTATGTATTGTGTATTTTATTCACTGAGTAGCATAATGTACTAACTTTGTAAAAAGTGGGGTTGCAAGAATGAATCATTCTAACACCAAGATACTATTTCAACTCAGAAACAAAACTGGAAAAAGAAACTGGGATTTTCTGACTCCTAGTTAATATGTAGTCCATTAAACCATTTGAAATGATAGTTACTGTTGTTATTAATAATGGAAACTTTATCTGACAGTCTTGTTTTGTTTTGCCACTGAATGCCATTTTACTCTTATCTTATAAACTGTATTTGTAGTTAAATGTAAAAGGAAAATAAGTGGAACATATATAAGCCCTCTTGTAAAGTTTGCTTTTTTCTAAATGTGCTCTGTAAATTTGATTTCCATAAATTATTAGTAAGCTGCAGTAGGGTATAACATTTTTTAAAGTGGAGAGGAATTAGAAAGATTTTCTAATCTAGTGTCTCTTCCTTTTTAATATATAGACTAGTGTTGACAGAAAAATATCTCTCAGGTCCCAAGAATACATCTATGAATTCCTGTTTGTGGAACACTGTGTTATCAATTAAACATAGTCACCATAACCACCAATAAGCTCATAAGCACTGTATCTAAATCAGATCCTGAAATTGTGATAATTCATGCTAAAAGTTGTGAATGAAATGATCTATTAATAGAATATAATTATATTTATATTGTAATATGATGACACCAAAACAAGACAATTTGTAACACTCTGAGACTCCCAAGAATATGCCCAGAAATCCTCAGGTGTTTGCTGTCTGAGAAATCCCGACCTAAACCAATGTTTTTGTGTGTGTTTTTTTTGTTTCTTTTCTTAATGAATAAGTATTTGTCATCCAAAGTGCTTCTTACTTACCTAGTTTAAAAAAAGACAGTGGAAGATCTGAGACTTGGACAGGAATATTGAGTAAATGTTGCATGTGTGTGCATGTGCATTTTTTATTCAAAGCCTCCCCACCTCCAAGAGAAAGATAGAAGTTTTGGCCTCATTATAAAATGTTCTCCATTTTCCATGTTAAAAAGCATTCAACCCTCTAACCAGAAAATGAATAAAGGCAATAGTGTAAAACTTGTAAAGGTTGCAATTGATGTCTTGGGGCATTAGAATTTGATTTATTAATATAAGGATGCATTTGAAGATGTTTAACAATTTTTGCTTAGTTCAGATTTTATTTGCAAAGTGGAAAGTGTAGGAAATGAACTTTAATTGAATAAAATCAACCTAGTATCACTAAAAATGTATCTGTTGTGGCTTTTATGTATTGATAAAGGAGATTAAATAAAAAAGAAAGCTAGACACCTTGAGAGATTTTCTTTTTTTGATAATAATGGCATATAATTTAGAGTACTCTTAACAATAAAATCTACTTTTCAATAATTAGTTCATGCACATATTTAACTAAATGCACTGCACTGTATCTTCTCTACAGAAAGCCTCATTCCCTATTATAAGTGAAACATATATCAAATTACCAGGGACTTGGGTTGTTTAAACTGAAATCACTTAAGTGTGAGAATCAGTTGTTCTCACTACTTAGAATGAGTCATATTTCAATATTTTCTTTTGTTATATATACTTAGGTTAAAAATGATAAGACAGGGTTAAGGCATCTGGGACGGCAGGGAAAAGGTACACAGAGAACTTTTTATTGTCGTTTTGGAAAAGACATTTGAAATTATGGCTGCAAATGACCCATAATTTTGAGCACTGTTGGTTAAAGTACTGAGAGTTATTCTCATTGTTGTATCGGCAAATGTAAATTTTATGTGAAAGTGAACATACCCAAAATAATCTCCATGAGCACTATTTTGTGAAAATATATGGTAGCTTTTTAAAAGTTCATGGTTCATTTTACAAAATTGCTCTTAAACTAATATTATAATATTTAAGGGAATGATTATTAACAATGAACTACTATTTTTAAATAGATTCAAATCTGAAAGCACCTTTTTCTGTTTTTCTCAAATCCTAAAGTGTTACCTATATTAAATTTTTTTTTTTAATTAAAAGGAATCTATCACTACTAAGAGTATTCTTTTAAGGTTATTGTTGCTATTTTTAGGTAGAATTATATCATGCTATATAAAATAGGATATCAAACAAAGGAATTTTTTTTTTTTTTTTTGCTAGGTGTAGGAAGAATTACTGGTATCACTTAATATTAAGATTATTTTAAAGTTATATAGATAAACTATAAAAGCAATTAATACAAAATATATTCCTGTTTTATTTACATAATTTTTAAATTTATGGCAGATGCTCTTCCATCATACAAATTCAATGTATGCAAGTTTTTTCATGTCTATTATCTTTTTTGTAATGCCACTTATTATTTTTAAAAATTTCATTGTGAACAGTAAGTTTGAAGTAGTAATGTTAAACTCACAAGAGTGATTAATTAGGAGACTATATTGATTGAATATAAATTTTTAACTTATAATTATCAATAATTTCTTTATAAAATTTATATAAATGCTTGCAAAAATCAAAACCCAATACAATGAATCCAAGGACTGCTTTACATTCCTATTGGATTTAATTTGAAAGTTAACTGGGAAGCAGAACAAGTTGAGGTCTGGTATCTTTGGTTCCCCTCAGGGGAAGATTTCTTGGTCGGTCATCCAAAGCTTCACTGTCTTTTCCCATCTAATTTTACATTCCCATCTGTTCTCACTTTGGGGTGAGGGAACTTTTTCCTTCTTTCATTTGACACACAGACCAAAACTTGGAGATGTACTTCTTTTAGAGAGTTATGCATTCCCATTGTGCACCCAGATTTGTGGAAAAGTACAGAGACAACAGTCTAGGTAATTCTTTGACCTCATTGTATAGTGTGAGCAAAGATTTTGTTGTTTCAGAAAGTTGTATGAATTCATTTTATGTAATGTTTGTTTTCCTCAGCTGCATATAACCACAGCTTTATAAAAAATTTCTTTACTGTGCCAAAAAGAAAAAAAAAGTGTTAACCTCATTTATTTCAGTATTCCTCAAATATTTTAGAACAAAATATTCAAAATAGGCATTATTTATTTAAATTGAGATCAAGTAATTTGTGGTATTTTAGCAGCTTTAAATAGCATACTTTCTTTAACCTTTGTAGAAACCAACCTTTATTAATTTAGAACACATTCCCATAATGATGAAATAAATCTTGACTCTGATAGGCTTGTGTAAAAAAAAATGTTTTGGTTTTTTTTTTTCTGGATTCAGTGTTCAATAAGAGTGCCAAAAACTTTAGGGATTGGGTTGGCTTAAAGGTTTGAGTTGTGTTTTTTTTTTCAACACATGGAACCAATAAGTCTGTAATAAAGAGTCCAATTGGAGAGAATGGTAAGTTTCCATACCATTGTTCCATCCTTCTGTGCGGTCCCTTTTCTTAGAATAAGAACTCAGAAATTGTGCATACTGAACTATATTTTTTAAGGTAATCATATTGTAACAGTGTGGGAGGACTTTTATAGAATTATACAAATCATTGTGTAAAAGGAAACTTTCATAATTTCAAGTAAAGGAATTTTGCTTTTCTTACTGTTTCATGTTAGGATTATACAGAAGGATTTCTTTTCTGAAGGATTTAATATTACCACTGAATTTACATGTACCATGATGTTTTAAAAACATCAATCTGAAGAAGAGGGAACAAAGGTCCTAATTGGTCTTGAGTTTTTTACCATCATGGAAATATGCTTAATTAAAGTTACTATGTTGATAAAGAGTCATCAGAGAAAACTACCAGAGTAGCAATTTGATGAATAGTGCAGTTTTGTAATCTGAATTTTTTTGAACCGGTAGTGCAAAGCATTTGCCACTGCCAGCAACGACAACAAACACAACCACCACCACCACCACAACAGATAAAACAATCAAGCGAAGTGTAGTTCTATACTAAAATCTATTTAGATGGAGCCTGAGCATCAGAAAAGTAGTTTAACACAGAGTGTTCAGATATAGGACAGCCTTTTTAAAATAGCATTTTGCCCTAATGCCTCTTGAATGTTCACTTAACAGTTTCTATACCCATTGATAGGAACCATACACGAAATCTTTCAGGGGATGCATCATGGATGGGGCAGCTACATCACTGTAGTTAAACCCAGGCTGTACTCTTTGTCCTCCTCTTTGCTTTGACCACACCTTGTCTCCATCAATGTCTCTTTTTCCTTTGCTTATTAGTATAAGTGTGGTCAAAGTTCCACCATCAGCCCTCTGATTCTTCTCATTTTTTTTCCTTGGGCATGCTCAACCATTTACATGGCTATTCTTGAAACTTTCAAATTGGGAACTTTAAAGGTTTGCTCTTGAGTGTTAGATTCAAAATTCCAACTTCATGTTAATTTTGACAGTGATAAGAAATTTGTATGATGAAATGGTTTATGTAGAAGGATTTTAACATGAATCAGAAAAGGTAAACATTAGAACATGGCAATGTTTTAGTGTCTAGAGATCTACTTGTATCAGAATGAGCTTTACGTCTCAATTTATTTTGGATATTTTGTCTTCCTTAGCTTCTCATATCTAGTCACGATTGTATTCACTATTTTCTTAAACACATGTCAAATTTTGTTCATTCTCTGTTTGAAAACCTTCAATAGATCTTTGACTATAAAAATAGATCTTCTTTGGCTATAAAAATAGATCTTTATGTTAGTATTCAATATCTTCCCCTGCCCAAACCAATGTTTCCAGAGTTATGTCTCACATCCTTTTATGACTCCATTATGCTGTTCACACTGGCCATTTCCTGAATGATAGTTACGGTAATTCTTGCAACCAACTTTTACTGAATATTCTGGGCACAGCCTTATCTTGGTCATTTCATTCAAGAAACAGAGTTTTTATTTTAAATACACTCAAGAGTTTAGAAGAAATACAGTGGTCCCTCGTTTTTCGCGGTTAATGGGGACCAGAACCTTCCGCGAAAGCTGAAAAACCGCGAAGTAGGATTTGCCCCTAGGAATGTTCGTGTATGCGGGTACAAGAATGTTTTAAATATGTAAACAGTATTCATACTTTACTCATTTAAGACAAACATTACAACAGTATACGTATTTACTTAAACGTGTCAGTGCTAATGAATAAGGTGAATTACAAAACCTTATACAGTAATAAACATGAGTCAACGTTGCTTTCTGAGAGAGGCGAAGAGCCTTGTGTTGGGGGCGGAGGAGAGGCTCTCACGTGACTCGTAGAAGCGTTAGGCTCCCTCGGAGACGCTTCTGCTGGAGGCGCTGACGGGAGAGCCGGGGGCTTTACCTTGGAGAGAAACATGGTGATGGGTCGTTGTTGTCTTTGTTTTTTCTTTTCCTTCAAAATTCCCCTGTACAAGGACATAACCCTGTCAACGGGGTTCTGGGCGCCCCGGAGGAAGCTTTCACAGGGGCACAGCGCTTAGGCGGCATTATAAGGGCTTAATTAATAAAAAAAGTTATCGCTTAAACAAAACAAGTTATCGCCAACACAACACTAAAACCCCGTCAACGCTCCTTTCCGCAATGTGGCTGCCGACATGGTTGTATTTTTTCATTTTTATTTTTTGATGAATATTTTGGGAAAACCCGCGAAGCACTGAAGCCGCAAAACATGAAGCGCGGAGTGGCGAGGGAACACTGTATTAATAGATGCTAAATAGATGAATATACTATAGTAAATGCTAGGATAGAGTCATATTCAGAAGATTATGGACTTATAAAATACTTGATCATCTAACCCAGATGTGACAGCTGATTCAACTCTTGGAGCATGAGTACGACCCTGGGAATGAAGGTGGGTGGGGATCCCAGATAGAAGGAACAATATGAATAAGGAGGCAGGAAAAATATTTGATATTCTAAGGATTAAAGTGGCTTTGGTACATGTGAAGCTTGTAGCACAAGGTAAGAATCAGCAAGTAGGTAGGAATTAAATCTTAAAGAATCTTACATGTAATACTGAGAAATTTGTGGGTTCTGTGTGTGTGTGTGTGTGTAAGAAATAGGACATGATAGAGTAGAGCCAGCTCACATAGATATTCCATATAATGTGCTTAAAATATACTTTATGAAGTTCCTGGCCAATAGTAAGTAGTAGGGATTCAAAAGAAAATGGTCATAATTATTATCATTTAAGGCAAAAGCATGTAATTAAAAGATTTTAAGCAGAAAGATAACATCAGAAGATTTACAGTTTAGAAAAAAACTGTTACTTCTGTTAAGGATGCATTGGGAGGGTGAAGCAGGAAGTTACAGAGACTAATTAAGAAGCCAGCATGGCTCAGCATGTTAAGCACTCGCTTTGCAGCTCTGGGGTCCGAATATTGAATCCCGGCCCCAGCCTGTGCAGACCCAAATGCTGAACTGTGGTATAGCCCCCAGTTCAGTTTTTGCCAGGGCAAGCTTTCCATGTGGGAGGTTGCCAGGAACCAGCCTGGAAGTCCCTGAGTTCGAGTGGTGGGAATTGATAGGCAGACCAAATGGCCTGCCCGCTTTCCTCAATAGGAGCAGCTCTGAATAGCTTTATTGCTTGCCTTATATAACAGAAGTTAACGTCATTACAAGGAATAGGGAAGAGTTTAAGAGACATTACTAAAGTACAGGGTGGGTTATTCATTAGCATAAGCAGATTTGTTATCAGGAACAAGCAGACCCTTCCCCATACATATCTTTTTATCCCCAGGCCTAGTAACCAATCCACTGGTCTGACCGTCATTCGAAGCTACACATATACATTCTTTTCTATAGATAATCACAAGGGGAGGTGAAGGGGAGGCTGAGCCTTGCCATCCAGGCCCAGGTCAGTCCTTCCCAGGAGGTTGAGGGAGCCAAGGCCTTGCCATCAAGGCCCCCAGAAACCTTTCCATTCAGGCTCCTGACAGGCTCCCAACAGGAGGTCCCCAGTTTGGCCCCTAGATCACGGGGGTGTGCTTCCCATGTGGGAGTCCCCCACTGGGTTCCTGCCCTGTGCGGCCCCCACACACCTGTGTGGAATGAAACTATGTTGAAAACTGATGTTGTACAACTATGAGGACTGCACTGGGCCCTCCCCCTTTGCTCTGTCTCTCTGTCTCTCTCTATCAAAAACAGTAAAATAAATAAATAAATCTTTTTAAAAAGCTAAATCATTTAGTTAAGAGAATTAAGTATACAGTATTCTGAACTGAGGATATAGCAGTAGGGTTGGAGAAAAAGCTGAATTTTAGAGTATGGCGAGTGGGGGGGCTCTGAAAGAAAGACCTGCTGACGGATTAGATAGGAGTAGGATGGGTACTGAAGTGGATGACAGGCAGGAATCAAGAATAAGACATCTTTGTTTCTAGATTGGATGATTTTTTAATGGAGGTGCAGTTTCATTGAATTGGGGAGTATCATTGGAAGACAGGCTTAAAACCCATGTTTTAGGGAAGACAAGTGAATTCATTTTAGACTTGTAATATTTGAAATGGGGATGAAAATGTATCTCTGCTGCTCAGGAGAAAACTTAAGGTGTAGGAAAAGATTAAGGAATCATCATCGTGTGGTGATGACTGATTGAGGTGATAGGGATGGGTATGATCACACAGGAAAAGGAGAGTCTTAGGTGGGAAGTTTGTGAAGAAGTCCCTAGGGATATTAACATTTAAGACAGGGGTCTCCAAACTTTACAGCCCACATTAACTATCAAACAACAGTTTGGGGGGCCAACTACACACTCGAGGTCTGAATAAAAAAGAATCAAAACATAGATGTTGTTTTTAATTATTTATTTAATATTATTTTATTCAGATAAAAAGGTCTCCACGGGCCGGATGAGAGGGCCTCGTGGCCGCATCCGGATCATGGGCCGTAGTTTGGAGACCCCTGATTTAAGAGAAAGAGTGGAAGAAGAGCTGTAAAGGTGGATGTGATGTAGTGGCCACAAAGAAGGAAGGGAGTAGGAGAGAGACATTACAGAGGACAAGTAGGCAGAGCTTTACCGTGAAGTATTTGGCCAACAATAATAAATGCTTCCAGAGTTTGTCAACTGAAGACTGACGATTGTACCTTGAACATAACAACTGAAAAACATTGGTGACTTTGATGAAAGCAGAGGGGTAACCAGATTGGGAGCTACATTTGTATTTGGGTTAGTGAAGAATGAGATTTGAAACAAGCAATACAGACTACTATTTTAAGGAACATGACTTTTAAGGAAAGGAGAGAAATAAAGTAGTTAGAAAGGAGTTCAGTCTTTAAATGCTATTTGCTCAGCATGGAATGCCATTTTCCCAATATGAATCCCTCCCTGGTAGCCTCTTAAACTTTTCCCTGTCCCTCACCACCACCTTTCTTCCCCTACCTGCCTCCTATGCTTCCATCCCATCTAGCAGTTGAGTTTTAAATATCTCAGATCTGCCCTTTGCTTTTCATTCTTCTAATAAATGCTAAAGCATACTTGTTAAACCCAAGTTATGTAGCCCAGGATGGTTTTGTATGCGGCTCAACACAAATTTGTAAACTTTATTAAAATCGTATGAGGTTATTTTGTGATTTTTTATTTTTTTTAGCTTATCGGCTATTGTTAGTATTAGTGTGTTTTATGTGTGACTCAGTACAATTCTCTTTCAGTGTGGCCCAGGGAAGCCAAAAGATTAGACATTCCTACTAAAATAACAGAAACAAACAAAAAAACCTCCCAATAAAATCTAAAAGAAAAATGTAGGAAATAACATATTGAGATGGGTAAGACACTTTTGAGCAAAAAAATAAAAAGGCAACAGGATCAGTTGTATTGTTACAGATTAATATTTATGAGGGGAACCTACAAAAATGGAATTTAATTATAAAAAAATTGTGTATTTATTCTTCCGTGTTTAACTTTACTCACCTTCAAAGTGATGTTTGTTTAATGCCATACACCTATTGAGTTGCTTTTTCCATTGCTCGTAATAGTTTTTGAACTCATCGATTTTGATGCCTTTTAGTACATCTGCTGTATTTTTTTTTACCTCATCCCCTTTGGCAAACCGTTTTCCTCTGAGGAATTTTTCATCCAGTCAAACAAAAAAAAAGTTGCTCAGGGTGAGATCTGGTGAATAGGGAGGGTGGGGCATGGGAGTCATGCCATTTTTGGTCAAAAACTGCTGAACACTCGGAGTGGTGTGTGCAGCTGTGTTGTCATGATGCACATTGTGTAAATCATCCATCATGAGATGGGCAAATGCTTTGAACGTGTCTCCAAAAAGACTTCACTGAAGTCAAGGAAAGCCTCTCACAACAACGCTAGTTGTTACACTGATGCAGATGTGTTCCTAGAACACTCACCTACTGGGGAGACCCTGTACTACAGGGACCTAGGCGCCTTTCAGAAGATAATTGTTTTTTGGGGGGCAGGAGGTTCCCTTCCTGTGTTTGCATAAAATGAAAAATTTTGAGTGACAAAAACAAGCACAATTGTTAGGAGAATGACAGCTGGTAAGGCATTGGAACACATGACAAAAGAATAATATGTGTATTACACATTCTTTTTTTTTTAAGATTTATTTAATTGTTTTTGACACAGACAGAAGGGGAGGGCCCAGAGCAGTCTCCATAGTTGTACGTCATCAGTTTTCGACATAGTTTCATTCCACACAGGTGGGCGGGGCCGTGCAGGGCGGGAACTGGGCTTGGGGCCTCCAGCATGGGATGCTAACCCCAGTTCAGCATATGGCTCCACATGGGCCAGGCCAGGGCCGGGGCCTGGATTTGATCCTCAGTCCCAGGGGTTCCAAAGTGAGCACTTAACCCGCTGAGCCATCCCAGCTTCCCCGGATTACACATTCTTAAATATCAATAAAGAAATAGCTCTTTTATTTAAAAGGTCAGACACTAGTTATTTGTAGAATTATTAATGGCCAGTAAGCATGAAACCATATGCCATCTACTATAACTAAAAGTTCAGATTTAAAAAATGAGATATTAATATCATTTGTTATCTATAAGAGTGGCATCTCTTAAAAACTGAATTATATTTAATGTTAATTTACAAATTTATTTATACTTCCAGGAATTGGTTTGGGAATGTATATCAAGACTTTCTCTGACTCAGGATTTCTAGCAATCCTCACTTTGGAGTTACACACAAAAATGTGTAAAGGCATTTCTCTCAGTGCCATTTGATAGGAGAATATTGGAAATCATATTAATAACAAGAACAATATAAATGAGTAAATTATGAATGTTGTGCATTTATTAAAATCATAAAAGAATACTTGACAACATTGTAATATTTGATGTGTATACTATTAAGTGAAAAACCTCACTGTGCAATCCCGCATGTTTCACTTGCCCAATTTTGTGAAAAGAAAAAAACCCCATAATATATAGTATAGGTATAGGAGAAAAACATGCAAAGTAAAACATCTATGGGTTTGTATTTTCTTTCTAATGATTTTATATGTAGATATATCATAATATATAATAATTAAAAGCTTTATTAGATGTATGTCCTATATGGCATGGTAAGTCTTCCAATTCTTCCTAAATTGTTGTAAATAAGAAAGCTCATTGTGTTCTTAGAGTTGATTTTAAAAAATTTATATTTTATTTTGACATAACTTCTTTTTTTTTTTTTTTAAAGATTTGTTTATTGTTTTTGACACAGAGAGAGATACAGTCAGAGACAGAGAGAAGGGGGAGGACCCAGAACAGTCTCCATAGTTGCACATCATTGGTTTTTCTACAAGTTTCATTCCACAGGTGGGCGGGGCTGCACAGGGCATGAACTGGGCCGGGGTCTCACCCCAGCGAAAACTGAACTGGGGGCACTCCCCAGTTCAGCATATGGGTCCGCACGGGCCGGGGCCGGGATTCGATCCTCGGTCCCCAGGGCTGCAAAGTGAGCGCCTAACCCACTGAGCCATCCCAGCTTCCCCGACATAATTTTTTAATCATGTACATTTGAGTTTTGGGAAATTGTCATTCATAGTGGTAGTAGTGACACACTCAGATTTGTGATGTGGGATGATTTCAAAACCAGTGAAACCCCACTGCATATATTCAGTTATTCTTTAGGTTAGTTCTGTACCCCATGTGCAGGGTATGTTAGATTTATTGCTTTCCGTATAAAAGAGAAAGCAGTGTTATACTGAGCTATTCATATTATTGAAGTTTCCTGTATTAATTGGTCAGTGATACTGAGACTAACATCACTCATGAATACTGCTTATTTTCCCGCCCTTCATTTGGTATTAGCTTTAGCATAGATGGCCATCATTCTTTTTGAAATCGTTCTGGACCTTTTTTCATAAGCGAGTCATGATAAAGATCATCCCCCATTTTATCTGTCTGGGCAATGATAAAGTACCCCCCATTTCTCTCACACAATCCTTGATATTTTTCCAGTTGGAAGTAGCCCCCTTTGGATCTAAAGGTACGTTCATACGAAACCTCCCTTTTTCCCTCTCTTTCTTTGTAACTTCTCGCTAGCATTTTTGTGTGTCCCTTCTGGTGATGTCCTAAGACTACTTCTGTCCATCTTACTTAAGACTGACTGATCTGCCAGTTGGATGGGAACCGTGAACTCTGCTGGAACGTTTGAAAGGAAGTGTTCTCAGCTGAAAGGTTATGTTATAAAAATGTAGCTCTGTATCACAAGGCAGAAATTATTTAAAGGAGTATATGGACTCTTCAGTAACCTCAGTTCTAAAATAAGTAGCATCTCCCCAGACTCTCCCTGATGCCTCATCTATAGTAGGTCCACCAACCTAGAGTCTTTTTCCATCACATTACTCTTGAAATGTCCAAATTGCCCCTGAAATGTCTATGGGTACCGGTATCTTTTTTTGTTTGTTTAGTAATCTTCTTTCCCCCAGGGGAAGGCACACTTTATGAGCTTGAGGACCATGTCTGGCTTGTTCACTTCTGCAACTCTGGTGCCTAGAACCATGGCTGTCACTAAGCAGGCACTGAATGATTAAAATGAATTGTCTGACCCCAAGCATCATTGTTAGCCATTTCTTTGAGGAGAGTGTTATTCTTGCTGGTGTATATTGTATATAGAAATTGCTCATCATAAAAATTGGTAGACTGAATTGCTGCCCTTTTATACACCATCACTCCAATTTGTTGACCAAAAATAATAATAATAATAATAATTAAAAAATAATTTTGTTCTTGTAAAGTTAGTTCAGTAATGGGCACTGATAATATAATACATGCTTTTGTTCTTCACATTTCTACTTTGTATTCTTTTGCTTAAAGTATTATTTCTTTTTAATAATCTGGTGGTGCTTTTTATCCCCTCATAATTCTCTAGTGAGGTTAAAAAGATATTTATATACTGGTAGTTACCAATGAAGTTTCACAGAATGAATAGACTTTTTTTTTTTTTTTTAAGATTTATTTATTTTATTGTTTTTGACAGAGAGAGAGAGAGAGACAGAGAGATAGAGAGAGAGACAGAGAGAGAGAGAGAGAGATACAGAGACAGAGAGAGAACTGAACTGGGGGAACTCCCCAGTTCAGCATATGGGTCCGCATGGGCTGGGGTCGGGATTCGATCCTCGGTCCCCGGCGCTGCAAAGTGAGCTCTTAACCCACTGAGCCATCCCGGCTTCCCCAGAATGAATAGACTTGAATGAGTAAAATAATTCTCTAAAGAAAAGTTATTTTCTTTAAAAAGTTAGCAATATTTATTATTTGGTACCTTTTAATTGTATTTTAGCCCCTGAAGAGTTGTAGATTTTCTTTTTAGAACAATGATTCTTGAATATCTAGTTGTATCCTTAAAGAAAATTAGTATAAATGATCTAAAATATTTCATTTCTGTATTTGATGTGAAAGCTTCTCATTTGTAAAACTATGTTTTTAAAAATATACAACCTTGTCTTAAAATGTTTTAAACTATAATAAAATTATAGTTTGAAATTTTGTAAATGAGAGACAGAGCATGTATTCATGACCTGGCCAATTCTCTTGGCCACCTTGTACAACTTCTTAGGCAAATATGGAGAAGTATTAAATTTGTAAAGAAGTGTTAGGGCATGTTTTGTCAGAGTTGTATTCACTATCAATTAGGGGCTGAGTTGGCCTCCTGGAGACAGAATTAAATTTCTTTGCTAGTTTGTCATGCATCTTGGTGTGGGCAGTAAAGTTGCTGTTGTTGAAAGCTCATTTTATTTTGATAATTTAGTGTCATTAAATTTATAGCTCAAATAAGTTTGTGTTTTGTTGAACAGCTATCATCTCCCTTCATGAATGAGTTCACAGGTCACCCAAACATGGTTGAGTTTAAAATAAATATTAAAATAGAGATTAACTACTGCTAGAGACTTTTCTGCTCCGTTTGAATCTAACTACTTGAGAAAATTAACACAAGTTACAGTCAGCACTTACTGCAAAAAGGAGTTGAAAATGAAAGCTATAAGCAAAAATCATCTAGTTGATAATTGTTTTGGTTTTTTAAATCTATTAATACTAATGAAAGTGTTCAAAATGTTTCCATTTGCAGAAATGTCTGAAAATTTACATTTGATTAGGGAAGTGTTGAATATTTGATTTTTTTCTAGTTCTATTAAAATAGGGACTTTGTTTGAAATATTGATCCATTTGAAGAGAACTTTTGTTTCAACTTTTTAGAGCAGGGGTGTCAAACTCAATTAAAACACGGGCCATTTGGTGCAACAGGCAAGATTCACGCAGGCCACATCACATTTACAAACATCGCAGGAACTGAGTCCGCGCGTTTATACACTCCCACAGGCCCCCAGGAAAGGCACTGGGCCACGTGTATACTCGTCTTCAGTAGTTAAAGGGTTAACGAGGGAATTGTGTGTATAGTATTGCCTCGATCTCCCCTAAGCGCAATTTTCTTCATAACAATTTTTTCTACCGGTATTTTCATTTTATTTCAGAGCATCGTGAGCCACGAAAAATTACCTCGGGTGTCGCATGCAGCCCGTGGGCCACCAGTTTGACACCTCTGTTTTAGAGGATCATATGATGATATTTACTATTAATCTAGTTCTGTATTACAGATGGCACCAACAACCTATTTGTCTCCATCAAAACTATTAAGTGAAGTGTATAATTTATGACTATTCTTTTAAGAGAGTCTAAATTTTTATGTTTTTAAGAACTGCTTTAAGATGACTGTCATTTCAAATTTCACTTTTACTTCATCCACAATTACAGTTGTGTCATTGTTTGAAACCAGTCTTGATTATTTCCTATCTTTTGAAAGAATTCATTTGCCCTTTTCATAGCTACATTTCTGCATTTCTTTCCTGGATCACTTTTATTTCCCATCTTAGAATGCAAATAGTATAAAATACTCATCATTCCTGTATTATTGAATGCTTTCTGAAATAGAATCTCAGTTTTCCCTGGCATGGCCTGTATTTTTAATGTGCTAGTGTTATTTTATCCTTTTTTCTAGTAGTTTAAAAAAAATATCAATGATTAACTCTATATTGGCTGTTAAAGAAATGGAAACTAATGCTTACTCTTACCTTTATAGCCTGTTACCGAATAATCTCCTGCCTCTGAACCCCATCAATAAATTTATGCATTATTTTTTTAACCATGAACTTTTTGGGGCATAGATTTCTATGTTAGTGTACAAAGAGACTAAATTAAATGAATTTTGTGAAGAATATTCCAACATGACCCAATCCTATAGTTTATTAAAACCAGCTTTCCTGTGGCAGTTCCAAAAACGTAGTTCAGGTACAGTAAAATAATGAAGTACAATACAGTTGTTGGTAAAATACAATGGAGTGTTTTATTTTGTATGCAGCTTATTAATTTCCCTAATAAGTTAAATACAGTATTTATTTTAATAAAGTTCATGTATTTTACAAAACTAGGACCTCAGTTAACCTGTGTTTATGCTGAGCCAAATAGGAGAAGCTAAGTTTTTAGTGAGCATGCCACTCAGATACTTTCTTAGCCCTTCAGAGACACACAGTATGTTTTTTTTCTCCTTTCCTTTCAGCTTGTCTCCTTCCCTTTCTCCCCTTCCCTTTGCTTTTCCTGACAGTTTTCTCTGTGTTAGCCTTGATCTTTGCAACAAAGCTATTCTTCTCTTACCACAGACAGGCTAAATAAGCATTATTCTAGGTATTTATTCCTTATGAAAACCTTTCCCATCCTAGTAGGCAAGAATCTGAAGTGCCCTGTGATACTGGAAAAAGATAAAGAAATGAGATTGAATGTAGGCACATATTTTCATTTTCACATGGTTGATCAAAGGTGATATTTTAAAAATTACTGAATTACTTAAACTATTTGAAAAAGATTTTTAAAGTGGATCATCTATCAGTATGAAGTATGTGTGTGTTTCCCTCTAAAGAATATACAAATTAACATTTTTATGTTATAATTATATATGAAACTTCTCCTATGTTGTTTGTTTCTTCCACGAATATCATAGCTAACAGTCATTTTAATGGTGCTGTTAGAGAATATTTGCTAAAGTTGAAAAGAAGGGGATCATTATGACACATAATTATGAAAAACATACTTCTCAAAATCTAAAATGAAGAAAAAAATAATAAAGTAGGAGGTCTATAAAACATTTTTAAATGATTTCCCCAAAGAGTAAGCCCGCTTTTCATATTTTTTCTTCAGAACAAATATCTTCAAAAAAAAGTTTCTATTTTGAAATATTGGTCATGCTACTTAAAACTTGCTAAATAATTGAAAAGTTCATATTGCATGACTTTTTTACTGCTTGTCTTGTTACTTAAAATTGGGACAAAATGTTTTTTTCATTGATGATGAAAGATTTAGTTAATAATCTGAAACAGAGTTATCTCTAACATCATGCATATATTAACCTCTATTTAAAAGGTTATTTAAGGACCAGAGTCTGACTCACTTGCTACCAGCTAATGAATTTGTTTTCCTCTGGGACAGTTAGCCCTGGAGAGAATTTACTGGTATGTTATACGAATAGAAGTGTGTCCCTTGAGATACTGGGAAGGATAGGTGGACTTTTCAAATGAATACTTGTCTGTTGAAAATCTTTTTCCCTTTAAACTGTGAAGCCGACAGTTTTTTTTACTATCTATAACATTTCAAAATAGATAACTATTTCATCGATAAAATCTAAAGTCTATTGTTATTAGGGAATGTTTTTATTAGTGAAAATTTGTGTTTTGATATCGTGGACAGGGAAGTGTAGGATCAATAAAAAGACTTAGTATGCTCTGTGCAATTCAAGCATTTTAAGTGAAATTTGGCATTTGCATTGGCTTTTGTGACCTTTGGTCGTCTGTATGTCAAGTTGAGCTAACATGTATATTAGGGTGCATTTATCTAAAGAAAGCTGTTCACATATACAGTGCATGCACATTGAGTTTCAGCTTCCATGTCAGGCTAAGGAGAGGTGAACTGGTAGGGATTAGGAAAATGAGACCTACTTCTGTTGGCCCAACCACTAAAAAAAATTATTCCTATTTTGACAAGTTCCTGTTCCCTGGTGCATGAATAGGAAGCTTGTCATAGAGACAGGGAGGACTTATTTTTGCGTTTTGTAAATGATCTCTTGTGAATGCCATAAACTTATTGCACACCTTTTTATTATGCAAAATATTTAGTTCTGTAATTGTGATATAATCAGCAAGAAACATGTTGAAGACTTAGGTGTTTGAAATGCTCACTTTTTTGGCAAAGCCAATGTCTTGTCAGGTAGGTGATAAAAGTAATTTCTAATACAGCTAGCTAGCCTTTTGTGTGTGTTATATCAATTTAAACTGATTTGAATTTTCTAGATAGTTAGACCTTGAAAATAACCAATTCAATCATTAGTTGTGCTTTTATATTTGTTTAGTTTTAGGATTTGTTGTTTTCTTTAGCTACATTGCAAATGAATAAAGGAAAATATATGACATTGAGCTAAAACAAAATTCTGGAATAACGTGAAATATGAGCTATGCTATAAAACAGATATTTGCAATGTGAACATATGGAACGAAGCAGCCTTTTTTTTGAAAATTAAGATCTGGAGGGTGGCAGCACTGCTTATGTTTGAGATTCACAAATATAAGTGTTAAGTAAGAGGATGGTGATGGTTTAAAAAAAGGGGGGGGGGTTTAGAATTTCCAGTGTTCATGCCAATAAATGTAGAGAGGACTTTACGTAACTAACACTAGGAAGTAAAAATGAACAGGGAAAATTCTTCATGTGATATTACGTGAACTCAAAGGAGAATGCTCTTATAGTTTATGGCTTCAGTTTGTGGGATTTACATAATGCTGTTTCATGGTCTCTTGTGTTGTAATAATGCTATAATAATAATTCTAGTAGACAGAGAAGAAAAAGTATTTTTAAAACTAGCTATGTCCATTTATGAGTTATAACTGAAATGAGTCTGATAAAAATAGATGATAGAAAGATAAAAGGAACTAAAAATGAGGGTAAAACATGACATTAAAAAAAGAATCTTAGAGAATGTCTAGCCCATGTTCCCGCTTCCTGTACTCTGATCTCCTTGATGTCCTTGAAACTTCCTTGCATGCCCGTGAGTGTGACCATGCAAGCCTGCACATGGGAGAGCCACGGGCATCCGCATCAGAATCTGCAAGGCCTAGAGCAAGTTAAGAAAAGATTGTACACAGTCAACTCTGCCTGTACCAAAATTTCTTCTTCAAAGAATTAGTCTGCACACACACAAAAAGAAGGAATAGTAAGAGTTCTATCTCTTTCCTCTTCCCTCCCTGTGTTATTTAATGGAAATCTGTGTAGAAACTTTGGAAATCTACAACCTTCCTTGGAAAGGTCAGTCTTTTATTCTCTGATTTTGTTCGTCTTCTTTTATTTATATTTCATCATTTTTCTCTTATTTATTGATGATGTTAATTGGCTTTATTTTGACGTTTTTGTCAATAAGTCAACCTGATGTCCATCATTGATTTCTTTGTTTTTGCACAGGAAATGGTACCACTTCATAAGATGGTGCCATGGACCAACTTTTAGAATTATTATGCAGACATTTTAACTCTTTAGAACTATATTTCTACTTTGTATTTGTTTTTTATTATACAATTAATAGGTTCACTTAGGTAGATTGTTAAGAAAATATTAATAGGAACAGCCTATCCTAAAAGAGTGTTCTAAGAATGTCAAGTTTTTAGTAATTAAAAAAAATTGGGGGGGAAACCAGGATGGCTCAGTGAGTTAAACACTCACTTTGCAGCCCTGGGACTGAGGATCGAATCCCTGCCCCGGCCCATGTGGACCCATGTGCTGAACTGGGGAGTGCCCCCAGTTCGGTTCTCACCGGGGTGGGACCCCTGCCCAGTTCTTGCCCTGTTCAGCTTCATGCCCACCTGTGTAATGAAACTATATAAAAAACTAATGGTGTACAACTATGGAGATTGCTTTGGGCCCTCCCCCTTCTCTCTGTCTCTTTCTGTCAAAAAAGCAATAAAAATAAATCTTAAAAAAAAAAGATAGTAGATTCAGACTTTGGTCAACTGATACTGTTTCCCTAAAATTTGTAAAACAAGTACTGTATCTGTAGTAGAAGTTGAAAAACATTTCTATTAAGTATTTGTAAGAATGTTTATGAAGAATTGGGACCATTGGAATTATTAGTCTTAAAATTTTCAGTTTGTTTTAATACATGACCAATACAAATTTTATTGCTAGACAAATACTATAAGTAATTCCTAGTTGAATAATCTTTTTTTTGTTTTTTTTTTTTGTTTTTTTGTTTTTTTTTAATATTTTTATTTATTTGTTTATATTTTTGACAGAGACAGAGAGATACAGAGACAGAGACAGAGAGAGAACTGAACTGGGGGAGCTCCCAGTTCAGCATATGGTTCCGCACGGGCCGGGGCCGGGATTCGATCCCTGGTCCCGGCGCTGCAAAGTGAGCGCTTAACCCACTGAGCCATCCCGGCTTCCCCTTGTGTTTGTTTTTAAGAAACAAGATAATTCTGCAAGCTATTTATAAAATTGTCAAATTGTGCAACATTTGATTTGTCATAAATTTTGACCAGTTTTTTTAAAAATACAAGTAGGCATTATTTATAGCATCATATTTGTGATATTGTTTTTTTTTTCTTTTTTCTTTAAGAACTCAATTTTATTCTGTATAATTTTAAGATTTATTTTTATTGTTTTTTGACAGAGAGAGAGAGACAGACAGAGAGAGACAGAGAGATGAAGGGCCCAGAGCAGTTTCCATAGTTGACAGCATTAGTTTTCCATATAGTTTCACTCCACAGGTGGGCGCGGGGCTGCGCAGGGCAGGAACTGGGCTGGGAACCTCCTGCATAGGCCCCAGCAAGAAGTGAACTAGGGGCACACCCCAGTTCAGTATATGGGTCCGCCTGGGCCAGAGCCAGAATTCGATCCTCGGACTCCGGGGCTGCAAAGAGAACACTTAAACCACTGAGCCATCCCAACTTCCCTATTCTATATAATTTAAAAATGTTGTATATAATCTAAATTTTCACATACTGCTTAACTTTCATGTTACTGTTAGGAGAAATTTGGTGAGTAAGCTTTCTTAGTTTATAGTTCTTCAAATAACTAATTGTTAGATGATATATCTGCATCTTGTGAATTTTGAGTGTGAAGGTTTGATTTTTAATTTGATGTTCTATTTGTAATGCTGTTTCCCAGCACTGGTTAACAACCTTGTTTTAAAAGATAACCAGATTCTGACCTAAAAAATAGAATGTAATTGAGGGAATCTTTTCTATATTTTACAGTCCTTTAAAATTTTTATTTTACTTCTGGAAGAATAAAAAAGTAGTAATTTAAAAATCAACATTAAATAAAATAAGTGAATTGTATATCAAGTTAATTGTATACTTAATTTAAAAAAATGTTTACATCATCAACAAACAACAAAAAGCTGCTGTACATATAGGATTCGTTGTGGTGATATAATTTGGAAAGGAATGCAGGGTTGTTGTTTTTTTTAATTGTTTTGACAGAGAGAGGGAGAGAGAGAGAGACAGAGACAGAGAGAGAACTGAACTGGGGGCACTCCCCAGTTCAGCACATGGGTCCGTACCCGGGATTCGATCCTGGGTCCCCGGCGCTGCAAAGTGAGCACTTAGCCCACTGAGCCATCCCTGCTTCCCCTAGGGTTTTTATTTTTAATATTTAGTTGACTCAGTTAAAAGTTCTCAGTGAAAAACAACAGCATTGAGAAAGTGCAACTGACTATTGTGTGCCAAGTAGCTTCTAGTTATTGATTTCTCTGGACTCATTATATGCCTAGGTTTTAGTTTTACTGGAGATTGTTTTGTTTGAATTAATTGTTGAATAGATTTGAGGAATTCATAAGACCTTTAGAGAAATTGTCACTTTATTTGGGCACTATACTATTCTGGGGTTGGTAATTTGCAAAGCTAGGGGCTGGGTATTGCTTGCTTGTTAGGCATAGGGTATAACTTGAGCCCCCAGGAAAAGATGCTGTTATATCCTGAAGCTGTAAGTTTCCCTCTAGGGCTGGAAGAAGGTAGTAAGCTCCTTACTTCAGGTCTGTTTTACTGTCAGCTTTAATTTTACCTTCCCATTCCCCCAATCTTCTTGTAATTGTACCATCTTTATATTTTCTATTAATTGTGCTTATTTCAGTGGAGAGAAGAAAGTGTGGATATAGTGACTCTTAGATATTTTAGGGAAATTGGTAAACCCTGTTTTCAACCTATACCATGATGGAGATTGCAGAAACATCTAAAATGTCAGAGTATGAAAATTGGACATGACCTCCTAACAGCCCAAGAAAAATTGGATGCAGTTTACCACCATCTGTGAATGCTTTTGAGACTGTCACATATTTTTTCTTTACTATTCTTTATTCCTCCCAATTCAAGGCTCTTTCTCTCTCTCTCTCTCTTTCATGCTTTCTTCACTTGCAGCTTTCTAGACATTTAATGTTTATCCCATATGCCCTTAAAATTTAATTATATTATAGGCCCTGTAAGTATCATTCTGGGGACTTCTTAGTTGCTTGGTAGAAGTTTGGGAACATAGTATAACCAGTGACTAAATTTATCTTGGTCTTAAAGTTAAACAGATGCCACTTAAAAAAATAAATTGTTTTCAGTTACAGCTGTATTAATTTCAGGTGTACAGCATAGTGGTTAGACATTTATACAGTTTATGCAGTGATGCCTCTGATGAGTACCCACCTGACACTATACACAGTTGTTCCAACATTAATGACTATATTCTCTATTCTGTACTTTACATCCTTGTGACTATTTTTTTGATTACCAATATGTATTTCTTAATCCCTTCACCTTTTTCATCCAGCTCCCTAACCCCCCTTCCCTTTTGGCAACCATTACTTTGGTCTTATCTATGAGTTTGTGTCTGTTTTGTTTGTTCATTCATTTATTTTGTTCTTTAGATTCCACATATAAGTGAAGTCATATGGTATTTGTCTTTCTCAGTCTTAACTTATTTCACTTAGCATAATGGGTCCATCCATGTTGTAGCAAATAGTAAGATTTCATTCTTTTTTATGGCTGAGTAATATTCTTTTGTGTGTGTATGTGTATATATACATGGCATCTTTATCCATTCATCTACTGACAGGCACTTGGGTTACATTCATATCTTACCTGTTGTAAGTAGTGCTGCAGTGAACATAGGCATACATATATATATATATTTAATTAGTGTTTTGGATTTCTTCAGATAAATATCCACAAGGAGAACTTCTCATTCATATGGCAGTTCTATTTTTAGTTTTTGGAAGAACATCCATACAATTTTCCATAGTGGCTGCACCAACAGTGTACAAGGGTTCCCTTTTCTCCATATCCTGGGCAACCCTTGTTGTTTGTTGATTTATTGATGATCCCCATTCTGACAAGTAGGAGGTGGTATCTCCTTGTGGTTTTAATGTTCATTTCTCTGATAATTAGTGATGTTGAGCATATGTTCATATATTCATTGGCCATGTGTATGTCTTCTTTGGCGAGATTCTTATTTAGGTCCACTGCCTATTTATTAATTGGATCATTTGTCTTTTTAGAGTTGTATGAATTATTTATAAATTTCTAATATTAAACTTTTATCAGATGTATTATTGGCAAATATCTTCTCCCATTCAGTAGGCTAGGCTCTCTTTTGGTTTTGTTGATGGTTTCCTTCACTGTGCAAAATGCTCTTAGGTTGATGTAGTATTATGAACATGTGCACAATTCAATGTAAACAGAAAAAAGGTGCCTGGATGAACCTAAGAAAATCAGTCTAGAATACTCATGAAGAATGTAGGATTTTCTCTGAGATCTGAACAATGAATAAGTGTCCTCAGCATGTGAGCAGATAAACTTGCCAGGGCTGATATGACTGAAATTCCAGTCATAAGAAGAAGCTATTTCCTCACCTTTAAGGTTGTGACAACAGGATATGTATTGATGGAAAGATACCATCCAACACAGATAAAGAATTTAGTTTCATTAATGGAAAATGATACAGAAACGTATGGAAACAAATAAATCAGGTGATGACACAGCGTGCTCTTCCATGGAAGTACAGCTTTGCATTTTCCTGTGGAGTCAGGCAGCTGTGGATTGATACCAAGCATGAGTGCTCCCTTTATCCTGACCCCCAACTTCCTCCTGGGAACTGGCTTCATGCCTGCTGGAGATTTTCCTTTTGGAGTCTACTGAAAGTCTACCTTCTAATCAAGTACGAATGGCAGTAGAAATAAATCATAACACATTCCAGAATGGTCTTTACAGTGAGGGTGAGCGAGCTGAAAGTCAGTTTCCAGAAGCATTTCTCCACAGGCCAAGCTGTAGTCCATTTGAGATCTGTTCATGAAAATTACTGTCTACCTTTTGAGCATAAACTTGTTCTTTAAGCCTCTTGTCATTTAAGTTACATAACTGGCAGCTTATTCTGAGACTTGCTTCTCATTCTTTCAATCAGTCTTCATCGTCAGTTTGTCTTTCCCAAGAGGCATAATGGCATTGGAGAAAAAATTTAATCTTCAGATTACTGACTACAAAAATGCCTTCTAATGAAAAATATCAGTATCATATTTTAAAGAGTAAAAAACTACGAAATGTATAATTTAGAAAATTTATAAATTAATTGTGCTCATATTAGGCATATTCTAAAGATTTATTTTTATTGTTTTTGACAGAGAGAGAGAGAGAGAGAAGGGGGAGGGCCCAGAACAGTCTCCAGATTTATTTTTATTGTTTTTGACAGAGAGAGACAGAGAGAAGGGGGAGGGCTCAGAACAGTCTCCATAGTTGCACATTGTTGGTTTTCTACATAGTTTCATTCCACAGGTGGGTGTAGGCCTGTGCAGGGCAGGAACGGGGCCAGGAGCCCCCTGCATGGAGCTGCCCCGGTGAGAAGTGAACTGGGGGCATGCCCCAGTTCAACTTAACCCACTGAGCCTTCCAGCATCCCCCATATGAGGCATATTCTATTTTGGTATAAAATATCATCTAAATGGTGAAATTAACATTTGTTCTCATTGTCTAATTCTTTTAGCTGATTATGAAGTACACACTTCATAATGAAGTAGAATTTTTTACTTTATTTTTTTTACTAAATTCATATTTGATGCCCCCTTCCTCCCTACCACTCCCTCCCCACAAACCCTCAGGTAACCACTGACTATTGACTGTGTCCATGAGTTTTTGTTTCATTACTTTCAGTTTTATATTCTACATATCAGTGAAGTCAGTGGTTCTTCATTTTTTCAGACTTATTTCGCTTAACATGATGATTTCAGAGTCCATCAATGTTGTCACAAATAGTAGTATTTCATCTTTTCTTATCACTGAGTGATATTTCATTGTGTAAGTGTATTCTCAACTTCTTTATCTAGTTATCAAAGGACACTTTGGTTGTTTCTATGACTTAACCACCATGAACAGTGCTGTGATTAACATTGGGATACATCCATCTTTGTAGACTAAGGTTTTCAAATTTTGTGCTAGATACTCAGAAGTGGGATTTCTGGGTCACATGGTAACTATATTCTTAATTTTTTGAGGAACCTCCATACTGCTTTCCATAGTGGTTGTACTAATTTACATTCCCACCATCAGTGTATGAGGGTTTCTTTTTCTGCACAGCCTCTCCAGCATTTGTTATTCCTTGTCCTGTTGATAATTGCCATTCTAGCAGGTGTGAGTGGTATCTCATTGTGGTTTTAATTTTTTTTTTTTTTGACAGAGGCAAGAGAGAGAGAGAGAGAGAGAGAGAGAGAGAGAGCGAGAGAGAGATACAGAGACAGAGACAGAGAGAGAACTGAACTGGGGGAACTCCCCAGTTCAGCATATGGGTCCGCACGGGCCGGGGCCGGGATTCGATCCTCGGTCCCCGGCGCTGCAAAGTGAGCACTTAACCCACTGAGCCATCCTGGCTTCCCCTCTCATTGTGGTTTTAATTTACATTTCCCTAATTGCTAGTGATGTTGAGCATTTTTGCATATATCTGTTGGCTGTTTGTATGTCTTCATGGGAGAAGTGTTTGTTCAGGTCTCCTGCCCATTTTCCAGTTGGATTTTCTGTTTTGTTTTGTTTTTCTTGTTAATTGAGTTGTATGAGTTCTTTGTATACTTTAGATATTTGCCCCTTTCAGAGGCATTTGTTTGCAAATGTTTTCTCCCAATTGTCTGGTTGCCTCTTTGCTTTGTTGGTGGTTTCTTTTGCTGTGCAGAAGCCTTCAAAGCAATACACAGATTTAATGCAATTCCCATCAAAATCCCACAGACATTCTTTTGAGAAATAGATCAAATGATCATCAAATTCGTATGGAACCACAGAAGACCCTGAATCGCCAAAGCAATTCTACTAAAAAAGAATAAGGCTGGAGGCATCACGCTCCCTGACTTCAGTCTATATTACAAAGTGTCAATAATCAAAACACCTTGGTATTGACAGGAAAATAGACATACAGACCAATGGAAAACCCAGAAATAAACCCACAAATATATGGACAGACAATTTTTGACAAAGGAGCAAAAAATATATAATGGTGAAGAGCAAGCCTCTTTATTTAGTAAATGATGCCAGGAAAATAGGAAAACCACGTGCAAAAAATGAATCTGGACTGTGATTTGTCACCATATACCAAATTTAACTCCAATGAATCAAAGACCTCCACATAAGACCTGAAACAATAAATTACATAGAAGAAAACATCAGTACTAAATTTATAGACCTTAGGTTCAGAGAGGACTGTATGAACTTGATCTTGAAGGCAAGGGAAGTAAAAGCAAAAATAGAATTTTTAAAAATTAGGATATTGACCCATTTAACGAGAAAAACATGTACTGAAATCATGGATAATTTAGTCAAATAGAATTGTGTCCAGATATGTTTTTGGACAACATAACACTGTAAATGTGACTTCAGAAAAAACTTTAAAAATATGGAAACTACTCCCAAAGTAAAATCATAGACCATCTTATCCTTCAATTTAGCATTGCAAAAAATTTTGAATGTCAGCTACAGCAAAGATCTCTACAGTTGCAAGTAAGGGTTGGTCCCTGATCTCAAAATGCTTACAGTCTAATAAGAAACTAAATATACAAATTAATTATAATATAAAATCGAATAAGTTGAGCAAAACTGGAAGAACAGAAAAAGTTACACTAAAACTCTTGTCCCTGTGTATCTAAGTGTATATGTTTGTCATTTTATTTTTACTCATGGGAATGTTTTGAATGTATATGTTTATTTTCTGCTTTTTTTTAAAGTTAGCATTATATCATGAATATTGTCTCATATTTTTAATTATGTTAAAAAGTATTGTTTAGTGGCTATAAGGTATTACATCATATGCTAATAATTTAGTTTCAGTATTCTTTTATTGTTGACCATTTAGTTTGTCTGTTTACTTCCTTGAGCCTCGGCAGAAATGGAAGAGCAATATATCAATATTGATTTTTTTAAGAATATGGAGTTTATTTGAATGTATTTTCTACTATATACATCTAAGTTAATACCATGTCATTACATTGCACTATTCAACCTTATACATATAATTGTTAAATAGTACCGTATTTTTCGGCGTATAAGACGACCGGGCATATAAGACGAGCCCCTAATTTTACAGTTAAAACATAGGTTTAGGCCTATATTTGCTGTATAAGACTACAGCCTCGGAAGTGGGGGGTAGTCTTATACAGCGAATATAGGCCTAAACCTATGTTTTAACTGTAAAATTAGGGGGTTGTCTTATACACCCGGTCGTCTTATACGCTGGAAAATACGGGTACTATTCAATATAAATGAAAAATGGTAGATTTTATTTACTAATTTAGTTTCATTCACATATATAAGTAAACAGACAATGTTCATAACTTTACTCAAATTAAGTACAATTTACATTGTACTTGTTACTTGTCTTAATATTATATTATTATTTAAAAATATTTCTTTATAATAAACCTATTGGCTATTTTTGGTCTACTATTAAAAATATAGATTATTGACAATAACTTTGAATATCAAGAATGCATTTAATCTATTTTTTGTCTCATACTTTCTTTAGCCTTGTTAATTTTATTAAAATACTGCTTTTTTGAAATATTTAATATTGTAAACGTTGACTTTTATTTTAGTTACAGAAGTAGTAGTATCCTGTTTTTTAGCCTGTTTTCCTCTTATTTCCTTCCTTCCTTCCTTCCTTTCTTCCTTCCTGCTTGCCTTCCTTCCTTCCTTCCTTTCTTCCTTTCTTTCTTTTTTATCTATGAAATGTTGCTCATGGTATTTTACTTGGATGATGATACAAAGAGTAAATTCTTTAAAAATATGTAAAGCACCTACCCCTGCCTCAATATCTGACATAAAATAGGTGCAAAACAAATGATGCATGAGTTAGACTCTGTTAGAGCATAAGTTGGTCTGTAGAAGAGTCTAAAAAAAAATGCTTTATCAATTGGAGACTTAAAGCATTAGGGATATCACTTGTCTCAGGAAAGGTGTTGGACTAAAGGTGACTTCTAAGGTTTTATTCATTTTCTGTAATTTCAAGATTCTGAAACAGTAAAATAACTGGTAGGTTTTGTTGTACAGTACAGTCTCAAATTTAGGATACTTTAGTTTGACAGTTAAATCATAAAATAGATGTTAAAACATTTACAAACCTCAGTGAGCTATTTTTTAATTGAGTCCATTCATTTTAAGATAGTAAGTTATATTTGATTCTTAGGTTTTTCTTAAACTGTAATGATTTAATTTGTGTATAAAGTTATTATAGTTTTGTATTATGTTACAAAATATTAAGTGAAACTCATACCCAAATGTTTTAATTTTCATTTTGCATCAGTCCTTTTTCTGTATTCATGGTCATTATTTTAACTTCTTACAAGGATTATACTATGCTCCTTTCCATCAGAACTTGCCTTCACAATGGCCACTAGATTCATATCATATGACTGTAGAATGAGTACAACATAAGCAAATGTGTTTATGATGTCTATTCTTCATTGAATTTAACTTCACTCTTCATGGAGAAAATTTTGAACTCAAGATACTTCCCACAACCAGTTCTTAAAATACATTACTTCATATACCTCTAACTTTTGTCTTGTGATTTCTGTTTCGCTTGCGTACTGGCGGTATTGAGAGGAAAATGATCTTATTTGTGTTAGTCCTTCTGTGGCTAGCTAATGTTCTCCTGCAGCCTGGGTAGGGGTTTTGCTACAGAATGCTTTATAGATGGCCTGCTTGTCTCATGCCCTGACTACTCTCACCTTGGCTTTCAGCGGAGAGCAAAAACCATTTAGAAGCACTGAACAGTGTGGCTTTCATTCTGTTTGATTGTGAACATTCTATGTTGGCTCAAATCAGGCTTCCCAGAAGAGAATCTTACTGTGGGCTTTAGAATAAGAACAGCATTTCTCCAAAGATGAATGCTTTATAGATGGCCTGCTTGTCTCATGCCCTGACTACTCTCACCTTGGCTTTCAGCGGAGAGCAAAAACCATTTAGAAGCACTGAACAGTGTGGCTTTCATTCTGTTTGATTGTGAACATTCTATGTTGGCTCAAATCAGGCTTCCCAGAAGAGAATCTTACTGTGGGCTTTAGAATAAGAACAGCATTTCTCCAAAGATGAACAAGATTTACTATCAACAGTTTATATAGGCCTTCTCTCTGGGCTTGCTCTAATTCTTTAAAAAGTTGTTCTTCCATTTTGTTTATACTTCGTTGAGCTTTCATGGTTACATGCCTTCCATCTGCCAGGGGTCAGGGGGGACAAAGAGACACAGACACACACCTCCACACACAAATATTCTCTTCAGTTTTTTTCCTTCCACCCTCAAGAGGCAGAATTGACCTATAATTTGAAGGTCTCTATATTAATTTTCTATTTCTGCCATAACAAATTGCCACAAACATAGTGGTTTAAAACAACACATATTTATTATTTTAGAGTTCTGTGTCTGACACGTGTCTCACTGGCTAAAATCAAGGTGTTGGCAGGCCTGAGTTCCTTTATAGAGGATTCTTTAGGGCAGGGGTGTCAAACTGGTGGCCCGGGGGCCACAGGGTAATTTTTTGTGGCCCATGATGCTCTGAAATAAAATGAAAATAAAAAAAATTGTTATGGAGAAAATAGCGCTTAGGGGAGATCGAAGCAATACCATACACACAATTCCCTCCTTCACTCTGTAACTACTGAAGACGAGTATACACATGGCCCATTGCCTTTCCTGGGGGCCTGTGGGAGTGTATAAACGCGCTGACTCAGTTCCAGCGACGTTTGTAAATGTGATGTGGCCGCGTGAATTTTGCCTGTTGCACCAAATGGCCCGTGTTTTAATTGAGTTTGACACCACTGCTCTAGGGGATCTTTCTTGCCTTTTCCAGCTTCTAGAAGCAGTTTATGTTCGTGACTTTTCCTCCATCTTCAAAGCCAGCGATTTTGCATCTGTCTGCTTCCTTCTGTAGTTACATCTTCCTTTCACTGACCACAGCACTGAACGTTTCCAAATTTAAGGATTCATGTAATTAGATTGACCTCACATGGATAATCCCGGGTAATTTTTCCATTTTAAGGTCCTTAATCACTTCTTTCAAGTCCCTTCTTCCATGTAAGGTAACATACTTACAATTTCTGGGGATTAGGACATGGGTATTTTTCCAGGCAATTATTCTTCCTACCACAATCCCATTCTCTTTAATAGTAGAGATATCTTTTTTCTCTTATTCTGGGAATTTGGAGACCACCCATTCCTCTTACTCATCACATTGGGCCCAGGACGTGGTCATTTTAAAAGCATAAAACCCAGTGCATGTGGCTCCAGACCAGGGCTTCTCAACCTGACGGTTTCCCTCCAGTTTAAGAGACTGGATTTTTGGCTCTCTCCTTCTACTTTGCTCCAGGAGCTCTAGGACTTGTTTTGAGATGTTTGGTTCACTGTGCCTCCAATCTGCTAGTGTTCTTCCTGCAACTTTCCTCACTCAGTAACTGCCCATGTGGGAGCATATATTACACATTATATTTTATAAAAATAGCATTGAATCCCAGCAATTGTGTGTGTTTGGGCAGTAATCTACCACCCTGTAATCCCATTAAGAGCAGGTGGCGGCTCCTTAAACCAGCCGAGGAATTTAATCAATCATTTAAACATGCAAGATGTAACAATAATCAGATTAAAAGATGGGGAACCTGGTATGGCTCAGCAGGTTAAGCCTTGCTTTGCATCCCCCGTGTCTGAGGATTGAATTCCAGTCCCGGCCCCCAGCCAGTTTGGATCCATAGGCTGACCTGAGTTGTGCTTTCCACGTGGGAGGCTCCCAGTTCCATTTCCACCCTGTGCAATTCTGCACCCACCTGTGTGAAACGAAACTGTGTCAAACACTGATGACGTACAACTATGGAGACTGCCCTGGACCCTACTCTTCCTGTCTCTCTCTGTCTCTCTCTCTGTCAAAAACAATAAAAATAAATCTTAAAAGAAAACATAAAAAATATATGGCCCTTGCCCTCACGAAGCTAAGAGTTTAGGGAGACAGACATGCAGTATGATCATTGCTTTATACAGGATGGATATGTGTATAGATGTGTGTGTGTGTGTATGTGTGTATGTTATGATGGAAGTACAGGAAAGGGTGAGCCCTCGGGTCTCCCTGGGGCAGTCAGGGAGACTTGTCCAAAAGCAGCTGCAGTTGAGCAGCGCTAACCAGAGCATCCTTCTGCCTTTCCTCTGTCTTCATAGAAAGTGCTGTGCTTGTGAAAATTTTTAAGTGAAAAACAGTTACATGTCACAACCTGCATTTTTCTTTGCTTTCTCACTCTTTGCTTTTAGAAGGAACCACTAGGAATCAGAATACTGATTGACACCTTACAAGAGTATGGTCTTGCCCAAGTTTCTTAACTCTCTATCCTCAGTGTTCCCTTTGGTGGTGCCCAGCTTTCTGAATTGTTATGAAGTTTGAATGAGTTAAAGAGCATTAAGCTTTTAGAATAGCATACAGCATACAGAAAACATTGAATAATATTGAAATATATCATTGTCACCATTTATCATCATGATTTGTCTTGAATTACTCATCACTTTTATGCCATTATTATGTGGAACAAATGTCTTGGTTCAGGCCAACTTTTCTCTTATTTATGGTTATGGAGTTGCCTCCAGTTGTCGTCCTCTGGTTGTATTGCATAACTGGGTGTGTACTGAAGCCATGAGGATACAACTTCCAGATGAGGGAATATGTTTATTTAGATTTAGGAACTGTCAGTTTCCTACAAGACAATTTCTAATGCTTAATTTATATTAGGAAGATGATCTCACTTTATAAGTTAGGTATTGTTTATAAATTTGGTGAGATAATATGGAGAATGATAATTTAAAACAAATAATTTTTACTCTGATTAAACTATACAATTATAATTTTGAATAAAAGTGAACTTCAACATAGCTTCTTTTAAAGTATTAATAAGACAGAATTGTAGAATCAGTTTGTTGTTTTGAGGTTGGGTTATCAGCTGCGTGTTACATTTGCTTATGAATCCTGAATGAAATAGGAAACGTTCAAATTGCTAAATTTATATATAGCTGAATTTAAAATGTACTAAATGTCAACACTTTCTTCTTAGTCTCAAATGAGCAAAATGAAATTGGGGTTGTATATCAAAGTGCACATGTTTGTTTGTTAAATAGAGAAAGCATGAATTCAAGTTTTATAAGACCATTATAAATAATATTAATTTATTTTTATACCAGATTTGATAGTGTGTTTACACTTTAAAATGTATTTTATTAATTACAGTATCATATTTTAATAGTAGTAAATATGTCCTCGGGTCATTTTCTTCCAGCTCTATAATGTACGTAAATAACATTTTCTTCTAACATCTATGCATATGCAACATTGACTATATTTTTGAAATGTGAGCAGCAATGTAACCCCTTCTCAGAGATATTTTTTGACAACTGACTAAACCTTCAGCACTCTCACAGAAATATTTTCTCGCCATACTTCTGATATGCCCCCCTCCTAAAGTTGGAAAGTAGTAAAAATCCAATAAAAACCCAGAGACAGACAGTACAGCTAGGATAGAGTCTATCCTGACCTAAACAAGCTCACATTATGGAAGTGGTGAGATTATAATTTGTAATGAATTAGGCAGTATAGCTTATCTAGTATCTAGGATTGATAGCTTTCACCTCACATGCACCTCCCGTCTCTCTTGGTAGGAGCTTCCTAGAGTGTGTACTGAAAAGGTTACTGAAGCTCAGGGAAAAAAAGTGCCATGATTAATTAGTGATATGTGCCATGGGTGCAGAATGTTGGCAGTGGAATGCTACCCATACATTTTCCACCCTTAAATGTCTGGGTGGGAGGGAATGTAGAACATAGTAACTTGTAATTTGGAGCCGTTCCCAATTCTGTTTAGTAACTTTTCTTGGAAAACTGTTTCTGTAGTTATAACCCTAGTTAGGGAAGATTATCTGAACAGGATGCACATGGAATGGTCACATTAATTTAATCCACACAGACATAAATAAGCTGCTGTTCATGTGATGATGAGGATGATGTTGGATCCCTGATAAGGGCTCTCTGTCTGATTCTCAGCAGCTTTTTATTTATTTATTTATTTATTTATTTATTTTATTGTTTTTGAGAGAGAGAGAGAGAGAGAGAGAGAGATACAGAGAGATACAGATACAGAGACAGAGAGAACTGAACTGGGGGAACTCCCCAGTTCAGCACGTGTGTCCGCACGGGCCGGGGCTGGGATTCGATCCTCAGTCCCTGGCGCTGCAAAGTGAGCGCTCAACCCACTGAGCCATCCCGGCTTCTTCTCAGCAGCTCTTTTAAACCTAAAAATGTTTACTTGTATATTTTTCATTGACATGACTAGAAAGTACTGAATGCTCAGAAACTTTCAGAGAACCCAAGGTTTTCTAAATTTAAAAAAAGGGGTTACACTTAAATGAATATTTCTTTACCCTAACATGTTAACATTGTTAATGTATCTTACCTAATATGAAACAGTAAACTAATGTCTGCTAACTTTGGAAACTATAAAATATTCAATTGTAATCAAAACATAAAGTGTTCCCTTTTTGGTTTTTCTATCCCTCTCTACTCCCAGTTACATTTTGTAAAGTATAAATAATTAAATCCAGTTAGAAAAATATGAGTAAGAAATCAAATGTAATTTATCACTTCATATACATATTTTAGTATTTTGGTAAATATCACACATTTAATAAGCTCATTAGATATTTTCATGGAGTCTGCCACTTATGGAGGGTAGTAGAGAAACAGAGGCCAATGGAGTATAGTACCTGGTTTCAAGGAGCATTCATTTAAGGAGCGGTGCTCTAGTTTGGGTCATCACTATTTGAAGCATATAGACATATATTATTTAGCAGGTAAGAGATGAGCACTAATGTAGAATACTGCCATTGCTTCTCTTTATTTACTGTAAATCTTCCATTTTCAAGTCCATGGAAGCCCGCTTGTGGTGTGTGTGTTCTAAAATAAAGCAGATTCCTTAGGAATTGGGATCTGCTTAGCCACCTTTAGACTTGGGCTTAGTGATTTGTGGTTGTGTGGAAATAAAAAGCAGAACTATTGGGAAATATTTTCGCAAAGGGAGGACTTCAAAGTTGCAAAAGTAGGATTAATTAAAAGTAGTACAAAATTATAATTTCTCCATCATCAATAAACATATATGGAGAATCTCGAGTGACTTGATTTGCTCTGGATTTTACATTTCAGGTCAAACTTGCCTTTGCCTTCAGTGTTTGCTGTCCTGTAATTGCCCAAAATGTTCTTTGTAAATTTGTCTGGCGGTATTAAAATAAACATTACTTTAATGTGTTTGTTGGTCTTTTTAAATGTAATTTTGATGAATCAATAACAATTTGTAAGAGTGTGACAAGTGAGAACTTAGGCTCTGGAATTGGACAGAGCTAATTTCAGATACTGTGTGTGCCACATGCAAACTGGACTAGTTGCTTGCCTCTATAAACCTCAGTTTACTCATCTCTAAAATGGGGATAATGAAGATTCTTCCTTCTCATAGGGTTTATGCGAAACAATGAGATAATGCAAGCCACATACTTAATACTGGCATGTATATGTTCAGTGGGTGTTAGCTCCCTATTTGTTAAACTGTTACTGGTGTTATTTCAGTTACAGAAACCCAGCTTCTTTTTTTTTTTTTTTTTCCTGCATGGTGCATTTGAACACAAAATACAAATTGACCTTTATTTATTTATTTTTAGAATGATCATTTTTATCTCTGAAACTGCACAGAAAAGTGATAATAAATTCTGTTACCCCAGATTTGTTTTCCTTAACACACATACCACCTCCCAACACAAACAAATTTTAAGACATTAAAATACATTAGCGAGCTTTTTGTAATAATTTTAATGTGTATTTACACTCCATATTAGACCCATTCCAAACTGTTCTGTAATAGAAAGGAATTTGTTCACAAATTTTGTATACAGTAGTTTCTCCTTCAGGATTTCTCTACATACATTTACAACCAGTATTTCTCTTAAAAGTCTCACATTTTGGCCACCAAAACTCATTTCCATATTCCCAAAACTCTATTCCTCACACTGATTTTACTCTTTTTCCAACATTAGGGTATTATTAATGAGAAAAATATATTATTTTTACTCTTCAGTGATTGTGTTCTCTACCAGGTTAGTTTAAGGTAAAGACAGCTGAGGAAAACTCATTGACTTCAGTGATTCAGAGGTCATTTGTAGAAGCTGTTCAGTATGTTGATTCTCAATCCTGGTTGTACATTAAAATTGCCAAGGTTTTTTTTTTTTAATCCTAATGTCCTGACCATATCCTAGAATAATTAAATCAGAGCCTTGGGCAGGAGTGTGGAGCATAGGACCAAGACATATATTATTATTTATCTATTTAAATTTTATTTTTAACTTTTTAAAGACTTAGTAAAATATAGTTAACATACAATGTTATATTAGTTTTCAGGGGTATGCCATAATTCTCAATATACCATAGTTGTCCCAAAATTCACGCAAGAAGTAATTTTGATAGAAAACACAGGTTTATAATTAAAAATTGTACATTTTTTATTGATTCATAAAGTATACAGTATAGGGTTATGTATAGAATAGTATATCGGGTAAATGTCCTCCACAGCTTTGTTTGTAAGCATGAAGATGCAAATCTTCCGTGAAAATACGCTGTAGAGAGCTTCTTGAAATGTCCAATTCTTGACCATGGTGCCCAATGGATGTCCCTGGACTCTCAGCAACACTCTCACGACCTGTTTCCGTGTTTTGTGTTGAATGACTTGTTGAAGGATGGCCAGAGTGTTTAAGATCACTAATTGATCCAGTGTCCCTAAATTTTTTAATTAATCTCTTCACAGTTGATGAAGTTAAATCACTATTCTGACCATATTTTGTACGAAAATTGTGAACTGTAGCTGCCAAAACTTCATTATTTTTAAAATATTGCTCAACAATGAAAACGCGTTGTTCTTTTGTGTAGCGCTCCATTTTTAATAACCCTGAACTGTCAGCTGTCACGTTGTCTTTTTTTTTTCTTCCGTTGGCAATACTTTACCGCACAAATGACGCAAAATTAAAATCTTGCGTGAATTTTGGGACACCCTTTATTTATACCTAAAAAAGTAATCACCATGGTTAAGTCCAACAACCACCTGACACTTCCCCACGCTATCACAATATTATTGACTATATTCCCTGTACTATAGATTACATCCCCATGATTTACCGGTATTTGTTTTATATGTGAAAATTTGGACCTCTTGTTCTCTTTCACCTTTTTTTCCTTTTAAAATTTTTCAATTACAGTTGACAATCAGTATTATTTTATATTAGTTTCAGATGTATAATATAGTGGTTGGACATTTATATAATTTATGAAGTGGTCCTGCTTGACTATTCTAGTACCCACCTGGGACAATACATAGTTATTATCACATTTGACTATATTCCCTATGCTTTACTTTACATTCCCATGACTATTTGGCAACTACCAATTTGTATTTTTTAATGCCTTCACCTTTTTCATCCTGCTACCCAGTTCCTTACCATCTGGCAACCACCATCTTGTTCTCTGTATGTGTGAGTCTGTTTCTGTTTTGTTTTTTTAATTTGTTTTGTTCTTTAAATTGCATATATAAGTGAGAACAAATGGTGTTTGTCTTTTGCTGTCTGACTTATTTTGCTTAGCGAAATACCTTCCAGTTTCACCCATGTAGTCACAAATGGTAAAATTTCATTCTTTATTTATGACTAATATTCCATTGTATGTATATATCACAATTTCTTGACCCAGTTGCCAAAACATCTGTTTTTAAAGCTCTTTAGATGGTTTTAGTATGCAGTAAAGTTTGAGCCCTACTCTAGGAGAGTGTTGTAAGGCACACTGAGATTGGAATCATTCCAGGCATAACTGGGAATGGGCAGTGGAAGGGAGAACTGAGACAGGATAAGCAGATTGCCATTTTGATAAGTGTCACGATGAAGCTTATCAGAGCTGACTTTCCTCATGAGGGCCATATGGCTTTAGCATTTTCAAGCAAGAGTTCTAGTTTCAATCTGATTAGACCATAAAGATTATATTTCCTAAACCAGTGACTGAAGTCAGGAGAATGGAACATGCCAATTTGCTGAGTCCGTGGTGGCCCACCCTTGAATTGGGAGAAGTGTCAGCTTCCCTCAGAATACTTTGGAGAGAGAAGATTGGATACCTAAAGAAAAATCTAGGTACTATTAGAAAGGAGAAGGTGGGAATGGATGCTGCATAGACAGCCAGTACTGTCTATTACATTGATATAAGAAGAGTGACAATTAAGTTCGCAAACTTGCCACCATGTGCCTATAATGGCAGCACTGTACAAACAACTCAGTAAGGTTTTATAACCTTGGTATATCAGTGTCTCACAGCTGTGTTCGTGTCAACATGTGGCAGTGTTTTGTTGAATGGTGTTCATTATTGTTGTTGCATGTTTTTGTGTGCTGTTGCAAGAATGTCAGAGCTTGAGTTTGCCAAGACCTTTTGGAGAGACAAGATAATGTTTTGGGCTGTGTTATTGGTGGTGAAACATGGGTGTATCAATACAACCCTGAAAACAACTGTCAAAGTGCACAGTGGAAGTCAGCCAGTTCTCCACGACCAAAAAAGTTCTGTCAGTCTAAATCAAGAGTCAAAATGATGTTGCTAACCTTTTTGATATCAGAGGGATTGTTCATTTTGAATTTGTACCAATTGGACAGACATTCAGTCAAGTTGACTATTTGAAAGTGCTGAAAAGGCTGTGTGAAAAAGTTAGATGAGAATGACCTAAACTTTTCACCAACAACTCATGGTTCATTCATCATGACAGTGCACCAACTCACAGGGCATTGTCTGTGAAGGAGTTTTTAGCCAGTAAACAAATAACTGTATTTGAACAACTTCCCTGCTCTCCTGATCTGGCCCCCGGTGACTTTTTACTTTACCCAAAGATAAAGGCAATATTGAAAGGAAGACATTTTGATGACATTCAGGACATCAAGGGTAATACAACGATGACTCTGATGGCCATTCCAGAGAAAGAGTTCCAAAATTGCTTTGAAGGGTGGACTAGGCACTGGTATTGGTGCATAGCTTCCCAAGGGGAGTACTTTGAAGGTGACTGTAGTGATATTCAGTAATGAGATATGTAACACCTTTTCAAGGATGTCACCAACTAAATATTATGAATTATGTTACATGTGCAAATTATTGACTTTTTAATGAAGACACTTTGAGTGGCATTCAGAAAATAATATAGTGATAGTGTTTTGCTGAACATAAAATATTTCAAGGAAAAATAATCTTTCTGTGGTGTTTTGGAATAAAATGTGATATATATAATTTGATGTATCAAGATCATTTATTCAGGGAAGCTGGGATGGCTCAGCAGGTTAAGTGCTTGCTTTGCAGCCCTGGGGACCAAGGATTGAATCCTGGCCCCAGCCCATGCAGACCCTTATGCTGAACTGGGGTGTGCTTCCCATGAGGGAGGCCCCCAGCCCAGTTCCTGCCCTGTGTGGCCCCTGCCCACTAGTGTAGAACGAAACCAAGTCGAAAACTGATGACGTAGAACTATGGAGACTGCTCTGGGCCCTCCACCGTCTCTCTGTCTCTCTGTCTCTGTCAAGAACAGTAAAATGAATCTTCTAAAAAAATTAATCATTTATTCACTTAAACACTGAACATATAACAATCTGTATCATGTCATAATGTTTCTTTTTGTGAAGACTTTTACTTCACAATATTGCTATTGGGGCAGAATCTAGCTTTCTATCATATTTTTGGAGATTTTCAGGCAAATGCATTGCTTCCCTTTTTCCAGTTAGTATTTTACAGAAAAATGTGGTTCCTGGGTATATCATTGGAAGAATCTGAAAACTCTCTGTCTAGAAAATGGAACAAATGCTAATAAGCTCTAAAGCATTCTCTAAGCCTCCTGCAGAATGTAATTAGCAGTTGAAATAAAAGAAGGTTGTTTCTAAAGAGTAAGATAAAGCTCCTAACTATCAGTTTTAGGACTGTTTTGTGTATAGTCATAATTGACTTAAGTTAAAGTTTATCTATTTAATGGTGATCATAATATCCTTAAGAAAAAACAAAGTAGTTATTTTAAAACTGAGGAGTGAAGAGAAAACTGCTTGCTAGTTTCTGAAAGTTTAAATTGTTAGACTTTCAATCACCTTTCTTCAATTTAGAATTAAAGTTTGGGATTAAAAATGCTTGCAGAAAAAAAAACACCCTATTACTCCATTCGAATCACATGAAAATCATCAGACTTGGTCAGTAGCCCTTAAAACTGTCAAGGTCATCAAAAGTAATGACAGTCTGAGAAACTTACAGCAAAGGAAACAAGAGGATTTCATGTCATGTGGGATACTGGAGAGGTTCCTAGAACTGAAAAGGACATTAGGGGGAAGCTGAAGAAATGTGAACAAAGGATGAACTTTAGTTAGTAATTATGTGTCAGTATTAGTTTATTGATTGTAGTAAATGTACCATACTAATGCGAGATGTTAATAATAATGCAAACTGAACATGGGGGTATATGAGAACTCTCTGTACTATCTTCACAGTTTTTCTGTAAGTCTAAACCTGTCTTTAAATTTGGAAATGAATTTTGCAGTAAAGGGTCTATGCTACAAGATAGCTGCATCAGAACCACAAATGCTACTGCTTGACTAAGGCCAGAAGTCCTGCCTTCTGTAGCATCCTTTCTGCAGTGCCCTTCGATTTGCATGTCTAACATGCAAATTGAAGGGCTGTGTGTTGGTCTGTCTGTTTCCCTGCAGTGTTAGGAAAGTTAAGAAACAAAGATACCATCTTATTAAGTGAAATAAGTCACACTGAAAGAATCAAGAAGCATGACCTCACTCAGGTGGATTATAAAACTGAAAGTAACAAAGGAACAAAACTTATGGACACACTCAATAGTTTAGTGGTTACTTGAGGGTAAGGGGAGATGGGGGTCGGGGGGAGAGTAGGGGGGGCACCAGATATGTGGTGGTGGAGGGAGAGCTGATTCTGGGTGGTGAGCACATAATGCAATGCATAGATAATGTAATGTAGAACTGTACACCTGGAAACTATGTAATTGTTACCAACCAATGTCACCCCAATAAATTTAACAGTAATAATAAAAAAAGAAACAAAGAAACTAATATCCTCTGTCCATCGGGCATTTACTGAATTTCACTAAAATTAACTTTTAATTTTTAGAAGTCTGTGAGATAGGCCTGACATTTGCACATGTGAGCAAAAGTGAATTTCATAAGACCAAGTGAACTAGTCTAGAATTACAGAGATGCTAGAGCCTGGTTATTACTTCAATCCTAGGACTTTCTATCTCCTTATATCTATGCCGCCTTTGTTATGAAAAGGTGCACAGAAGCAAGGTATTTTTAACCATTTTCTTTAACTTAAAAAATTTTGGGGGGAAGCCGGGATGGCTCAGTGGGTTAAGCGCTCACTTTGCAGCGCCGGGGACCGAGGATCGAGTCCCGGCCCCGGCCCGTGCGGAACCATATGCTGAACTGGGAGCTCCCCCAGTTCAGTTCTCTCTCTGTCTCTGTATCTGTATCTCTCCCTCTCTCTGTCAAAAATAAAAATAAATAAATAAAAATATAAAAAAGCAATAAAATCAAACTTTAAAAAAAAAAATTTTTTTTTTTAAAATAATTATAATCACTCGGAAAGTTGCATAATAGTACTTCTAGTCCTGTGTACCCTCCACTAAACTTCCCTTCATGGTAACTAACATCTTACGCAACTCTATCACAATATGGAAACCAGAAAATTGACATTGGTACTATTAACTAAACTACAGAACTTTTCACTGTTTAACATTTTATATATATGTTATGTTATATATATTTATATATTTGTGTGTGTGGTTCTATGTAGTTTTATCCCATGTTTAGATCTGTATAGCCACTGCCACAATCAAGGTACAGAACCCTCATGATGACCTTATATATTTGTACCCTCCCTCATATTCCATTTACTGGCAACCACTAAGCTTTTCTCCATCTCTCTAGTTTTTCCATTTCAAGAATGTTTATATAAATAGAATCATACTGTATGTTATTTTTTGAGACTTTTTGAACACACATAATGTCCTTCAAGTACATATAAGTTCTTGTATATGTCAATAGCTTGTTCCTTTTTATGGATAATTTTCCATGGTATGCATGACTGATTATACCATAGATTTTTTTTAATCATTCCCCCACTGAAGGACATTAGGGTTGTTTTCAGTTTTGGCTATTAAGAAAAATCTGTTGTATTTTTGTATACATTTTCATTTCTGTGGGATAAATGCCTATGAGTATGAATTGCTAAGTCATATGGTAATTGCAGGTTTAGTTTTATAAGAAACTGCCATACTATTTTCCAGAGTGGAAGTACTATTTCACGTTCCCACCACCGATGTATGTGAGTTCTCTACACCCTCTCCAGTTTGATGTCACTATTGTTATTTTTGTGTTCCAGTAGGTGTGTACTGATAGCTCATTGTAGTTTCTATTTTCATTTCACCCATAGCTAATGGTGGTGAACATTTTTTTCATGTTTTTGTTATCTATCTACTCTTTGGTGAGATGTCTGTTTCAGTCTTTTGCCTACTTTTAATCACTTAATGCACAAATTTATTTTTGAGTTTTTGTTAAAAAAAATGATCAACTACTCAATAATGGTTCAACTAAAGAGAAAACAGTTTAGGATGACGTTGGCAAATCCTTATAAGTATCGCTGATATGAGTGCCTCCTATCCCTGTATGTACCAGCGTCTGCGTTAGACTCGAGCAAATGCAAAATTGCCAGTAAGGAGCTCTCATGTACATGAAAGAGTTTTAAATTAGGTCGTTTCCTTTTGTAACTTCAGTCTAGCCCCCGTGATAGAGGTACTTACCAGCAGACTAGTTTACGTGATCTGTCAGGTATGTAGTTTATATATTTACTTACAGCCTCTCCGGTGCTCTCTTTTATTACATCTATAAATCTTAACATTTAGAGGTTCTGACCTTTCCTTGAGAAGGTGGTTCTTACCTCTTAACCCCAGGAGTCAAACTTTCTGTGTTCTCATTACAAACGAAGTAACATTTTCCCACCTCTGCACTCTTTATTAAAGAGATTGTGACTCTTCCCTCTGGGGCAGTCTTCCCCCCACCCCCCTACCCCTACCCTTAAACCCTAACATTAACACCAACTCTAACCCTAATACCTATTCCAACACTGGCCGTAAGTCTACCTCTGTCCCTATCACTAACCCTAAACTTAACATTAACCCTAACCTTAAATCTAGCTTTAACCTTAACAGAAACCCTAACCCTAATACTAATTCTAACGCTAGCCATAACTCTAAGGGTC